>JAJMKO010000007.1:34211-97154 GCA_030569275.1 [Candida] sanyiensis | reverse complement strand
TGCGGAAATTTCAGTGGCAGTAAGTCCCAGGAAATCATCACGGCGACATCAAACTCGCTAACAGTGTACAAGGCTGATACCAATGAAGGTAAACTCAACGTCATAGCGACAAAGAGAGTCTTTGCAAATATCAGATCCATTGCAAACTTCAAGATTGCTGGTTCAGGCAGCGATTACCTGGTGGTCACGTCAGATTCAGGAAATATCTCCATATTGCAGTTCGATATCCAAACACTCTCATTCAAGTCACTTTACAACGAACCATACGCCAAGAGTGGAATCCGGAGACTGTCTCCTGGTCAGCACATCTCTACAGATGGAGCAGGGAGGGCCGTTCTCATTACTGCTATTGAGAGAAACAAGCTATGCTATTTGTTGAATCGAGACCTGGAGAATAATCTCACGGTCTCCTCCCCTCTTGAAGCCAATAGATCGAGAGTGCTCACACTTGAAACTATTGGCCTAGACGTTGGATTTGAGAATCCCCTATTTGTTGCACTAGAAATTGATTATACAGACCTTGAGAACACAGACTCCAATGAGTCTCAAAGAGTGTTGACATATTATGAGCTAGACCTCGGCCTCAATACTGTGGTACGAAAGCATACAGAACCAGTTCCTATCACATCAAATTACTTGATTCAAGTTCCTGGAAGCTCTGATGGCCCATCGGGCTTACTCCTATGCAGTTGCAACACCATTAGTTACCGGAATCTTTACGACAATAGGCCAGTCTCCATCAGCATACCCAAGCAGGAGAGCTCCACCGAAGATGTCTACATTGTGTCTGGCGTTGTTCACAAGATGAAAAGAACCTACTTCTTTATTGTCCAGACAAATCTTGGAGACTTATTCAAAGTGGAGATCAAAGACGAGGATGAACTCTGTTTGACAATTTCATACTTTGACACTATTGCTTTGACCTCATCGCTCATCATTCTGAAGTCTGGTTTCTTGTTTGCAGACACAGAGTATGGTGAGAAGTTTTTCTACCAGTTTGAGAAATTGGGCAGTGACGACCCATTCACATCCAACAGAGATTCAAACCTCGAACAATGGACTTTTGAGAGAAGCGAAGGCCTTCAAAATCTCCTTTTGGTTGATGTTATCGATTCCTTGAATCCATTACTGGATGCTACAGTGAACGATGATGGAGTGTCCACCAATGTCTACGCTTTGACTGGCAATGGGGAGGCATCTTCTGCATTGAAGGTTTTGCAATATGGTATTGCAGTGGAGGAAGTTGTTGAATCTGAGCTTCCTCCATTATCTCATAAAGTATTCACCACTACGACATCTAAACGTGATCAAACTGACAAGTATTTGGTGATTTCATTTGTTGACACCACGCTTGTCCTTTCCATTGGTGAGAGCGTTGAAGAAGTGTCAGATTCAGGAATTGCGTTGAATCAGCACACCCTTGATATCAAACAGCTAGGCGACAAGTCTATTGTTCAAGTACACTCCAATGGTATCCTTGTTATTCAAGAAGGTGAAGTGGTTCATGAATGGTTACCTCCAGCTGGTATCAAGATCACTTGCTCTTCAGTCACGAATCGACAAGTAGCTGTTGGTCTTTCCAATGATGAATTGGTTTACTTTGAAGTTGATGAGTATGATCGTCTTATCGAGTATGGAGAACACAAGGCCTTTCAATCCACTATTGTTTCTTTGTCATTGGGGCAGATCGCTGAGGGTCAATTGAGATCACCATTCCTTGTTGTCGGATGTAATGACCTCACAATACGAGTACTCAACACATTGCCTGACCACACTCTTGAATCAATGTCCCTACAGGCTCTGAACTCTGTGCCCAAATCGATCCTGATCTCTTTAATGGGAGGCCAACTGCATGTCAATATCGGACTTGACAATGGCTTGTATATTAGAAGCACACTGGATGAGAAGACCGGCTCCTTGTCTGATTCAAAATCGAAGTACCTGGGGTCCAAACCTGTGACACTCAGCCAGGTGAAGTACGAAGGAAAGGATGTACTTGTCGCCTTTTCTACCCACTCTTGGCTGATATATGAACATCAAGGACTGGAAATCAGAAAATTACTTGTTGATGAGATGCATTGCGGAGCAACATTCAATAGTGAAGACATTATTGGAGGTATTGTGGGCATCCATAAGAAAAAGTTAACCATCTTCCAAATCAAAAATATTGATGAACCATTTGCAAGTAACTCTATCCAACTGAAGGCAACACCAAAAAGGCTCACTCAACACGGTACTCATGCCTTTGTTAGTGAACGTATGAGGGGGACAAGCTGCATCGAAAAGATCAACTTAATGAACGGTGAGATCGAGGCAAGTATAGATCTTCCCGAAGGCGAGTCCATCCTGTCGTCAGAGCTTGTAAGTTTTGAATGCAGAGATGATTCATTCTTCCTATTGGTGTCAGTTGCCAAGGGTTTGAACACTGAACTTGGTACATTTGAGGAATCCTGGATTTGCGCGTATGACACTGACTTGAACTTTTTGCATCGGACCAAATTCAATGCGTTGGTGTATGCTTTGACTAAGTTCCATGGAAAGTGTCTGGTTGCTACAAACAACCAGATTCGAATCTTGGATATGGGCATGAAGCAGCTGCTGAACAAAGGCCTGACAAAGGTTGAACAGCTGTCCCATATAGTGAGGCTTGAAACACAAGGCAGTAGAGTTTACGCTGCTGATATCCGTGAATCCATCACTTTCCTTGTCTATAAACCAGAACTGAACCAATTTCTTCCGTTTGTCGATGATCAAATCGCCAGACATGTCACCTCCTTCAAAGTTCTGGACTATTTCACCACTGTTGTTGGTGACAAATTTGGAAACATTTCTGTGCTGAGATGTGATCAAGAGACTAGTGATCTGAGCGATATGAATGCCACATTCTTGACCAGTCAAGGCTCTTCGCTGAATGGTGCTCCCAAGAAGCTTGAAAACCTGTGTAACTTCTACATTGGAGATATTCCAACATCCTTCACCAAGTCTTCATTCACACCTGGTGGACAGGATATTGTCATTTTCACTGGTGTTCAGGGAACTATTGGCGCCCTGATTCCTATTCAAGCCAGAATTGACATCAGATTTTTCATCAAACTACAGAAATCGATGAGAGAGAAGGTGCCGGATATTCTTGGACGGGATAACTTGAAGTTCAGAAGCTACTACCAGCCAATCAAGAATGTGATTGATGGTGATCTTGTTGAGCAGTATAATGCACTTCCACTTGCACTGAAAGCCGCTATTGCAAGAGACGTGGGAAAACTACCAAAGGAGATCGAGAGGAAGTTGTTCGAGATCAGATCACTATCTACTTAATGACCATATATACAAGGAGAATATGTATCTTCGTAGAAAACTCTAAAAGCGACCTCTATACAATGATTTGATGATGTTCTTGCTAATTATTGTTTCTGCTACAATGGCATCGACATGCTTTGGCTCCACACGCCCATACCACACTGAGATGCCATCTTCATCAAAGTAAAGCACATTACCCGCGTATGCATGACCACCGACGTGTGATATGACCCCGACCTTGACTCCAGTCGGGTTGGTGTTGCAGTAGAGTAGGCCTCTTCTCTCTAAGTTGAAGGAAAACTCGTCCAGGAGGATAGGGGCGATTATACCGCAACGGCGATCCCTTTGGGTATGACCACACACAAGGATAGTTCTTGATCTGTTTGGGGCGCCAATAAAGCCGTGGCTATGTACGCCTTCAGGATGCAGCCTCTCCCTCATAAAGCTCTCCGAATTTGCTTCCGTGATGTTGAAGTACATGTTATCGGGATAAACTAGAACAGTTGACTCACCATCGCTGAGTTCTGTTCGTGGCTCCTCCAGCTCAACGTTGGAGATCAGCACGGGATGCATCGGGTCGATGGCTGTTCTCTTATGTTTACTCATTACCGAGATCAACTCGTTAGGCATCAGTTCAACTTTGGAGCTCCATTCGCTTGCCCTGACTTTGGAATGGACGAGGACGTGCTTCCAGGTTGGGGCCTTAGTTGCCCAGAGTGGTTTCTCATTATTGATAGGCAGATCAGCTGGATACTGACATTCACAGAAGGTCTTCTCGCTGACAAGTGTGGGGGACGGGACTGGGATGTCAAGCAGCTTGTACCTGTCTTGTACTCTCACCAACTGACGATTCAATCTAATCAAGGAGGATCTCATTGGTGACAACTGTGGATGTTTTTGGAGAGGGGTTGGGAGGAAAGAAAGAATGTTTTATTTACTTCAAAGTTCCTTCATTGTTGTCTTCAAAAGCGGTTAAATTGAATCTCCGTTGAAAGATTAAGGTCCGCTTTTTTACACGGAGTTAGGGAAAATGCTATATACGGCACTCACTACCCTCGGTTTTGATATTTCTCGATCACGTGTTAGCACTGACCAATCACGTGTCGCTAACAAAAAAAAAAGAAGAAGAAAATATGCAAGGGCGAGCGGCTATAAAGGCCAAATTCCGCACTTTCTCACGTGGTTATCACGTTTCCCACCTGACCTCCCAGTGATTTATCCAGAGACACAACAGAAATATGCAAGTCAACAAGAGAAGCGCAGAGCAGGAGCAAAAGAATGTCAAGAAGCTCAAGGCCAAAATCGATGAGCACGATATCGAGGAGGCTGCATTAAAGTACACCAAGGAATCTGAGCCAGAAGAGCAACACGACGACGAGGATGCTAACATCGATGCTGAGTTGATCAACCAAGCCCAGGATTACGCTGATGCACACCAGGATGCCAGCGCCGCTGCAGCCGCCGCCGCTGCTTCCTTTGTTCAGAACGCCGAACCACATCAACAAGAGGAAGATGAGTCGACTCCTGCTCCTGTTGCTCCCGATGCTGCTGCCAATGCAGAGGAGAACTCTGATGACCAAAGTGCCGGTCAGCTCATTTTACACAACACTACTGCCTCCTCCTCCTCCTCGAAACCCCTAGCCGGTAGCGATGAATGGCACAGAATCCGCAAGGACAACCACAAGGAGGTTGAGAGACGCAGAAGAGAGACAATCAACACCGGTATCAAGGAGCTCGCTGGTCTACTACCTTCTCCTGAGTCAAACAAGTCTCAAATCATCCAGAGAGCCATAGAGATGATCAAGAGATTGAAGGAGAATGAGAACAACAATATCGAAAAGTGGACCTTGGAGAGACTCCTCAATGACCAGAATCTGGCTGAATTGAGTGGTGCCAACGAGAAACTGAAGGCTGAGTTGGAGAGAGCCTACAGAGAGGTTGAGCACTGGAAGAAAGCCTGTGCTCTTAAGGATGAGAAAAAGTAGTGATCTAAGTTCACACATGTATTATATTGGGTTCTTTCTGTTTTATTGTGTTCTTGGTACTGTTTTATAATTTGGGGTATTTGGGGTCGTGTTGTGAGTCTACCGTTTGCTTTTTATCAACAAAGCTTTCTTATGTTTGTTCGTATGCTATTTATAATGGATCTAAAGATGAATATCACGGATCAAGATACCTTCCTCTCCTTTACCCAAAGCTCCAAGAACCTTCACATTGGAATTTTGAAAATACGTTGTCTTGAACTCAAATGTCTCGCTAGTCTTATCCTTACCATAAAACTCGAGGATAGAGCTGCTTCCACAATACATGACCTCATCTTCGATACCAGAGCGATTATTAAGAATCACTGTTGTTTTGTGATCTGAGTTGTTTCTTTTCCAGAAAGTGTTGACAAATGGGAAGAAGCGCAGTATCCAGTAATTGAGAGTGGAATAATCTGGCTTGTTTAGACCAACAAAGTCCTTACCATCACATAATTCATACGTGGTAATCTCTCCTTGTTTCTTGTCAATGTTGAACTCCTTTCCCTGGTTCTCTTGGATATCTTTCAAGTACTGATCCTTCAACTCTTTCTTCGTTTCAGATGTTAGACCCTCTTTTATAGACGGAGAGGCAGAATGCAGCCATGCAGTAGGGCAAAGAATAAGATTGACATTATTGTCTTTACAAAAGTTGCTGAACTCAAAGGCCTCGAATGGTGCCTGAAACTTGTAAGGGTTGAGATCCATGCATATACCAATGGCAGCCTTGACACCCTTCATCAAATCAAATGTCTTGAATCCAGGACCTTCAGAAGCACCCCAAACCTCATCTGTATCGTAAAGAAAGGACTTTTGGTAGTTGTGAATCACTTCGCCTTGTTTGTTGACCACTATGGCCGAGTTGAAGATCTTGGAGCCCGACTTTTCAGGGTATCCCAACACAGTGTAGCACCCGTACTTCAAACTGGTCTCTTTCGCCCAAGTCAATGTTGGTCCCAAGTTACTTGGAGATTCAAGAAAAGGTCGTATGTGCTCTGGTGACGTGTAGTTATATCCAGTTAGTCCTAACTCGGGCAAGATCAAGAGGTCTGGTTTGTCTCCGGATTCTGGGGTTGGAGGAAAGCTCTTTGCGAGGATAGTATTTGCTCTGGAAATGTTCTCTTTGATTGCCCCTATACGAGGGTTTAATTGGAGAGCGGCAACCCTTATTGTCGTCATTGTCTCTGATGCCTCGGTTGTCCCTTTCGTAAACGGTAGCGGTTCATGTCATGGTAAGATTTCCTCAGTACGGGGTTACCCGGTACCAGAGAAACCTGGAGATTCTGTCGATAGATATATAAAAGCAACCAAGGATCTAGCCGATGACATGCATAGAGATTAGTGGAGGCATAGCTTGCACTAAGCCCTTCAATGCCAGCCTCGCTGAATGCTACACAAGTCAACAATACTTGTTGACAACTGCACGTGACCACACCTGACACTCCCGATATCGTGACCAGTTCCGGTCTCCTAAATTCAAAACAAAAACAGAGAGCCCGTCAAAACAAAAACAAAGGACTTAAGTGTCGCAACTTTCGGTGCAGCATCCTATCAAGGCATACCTGCGCTTTGTCAGTGCAATCACCACCCGACTAAAAAAAGATATCACTGCACTGACTCTCGCACATACCCTTCTAACCTTTCACAATCTTCATTGCTACACCACAACGACTGATTAAGGACCCTGGTCAACTCCAATGATTAGCACAAACGTAAAACCACCAATGGTGATACAACAGACTGATGTGATCGACATAGCCAACTCCAGGAGTCTTTTGAGACCTGCGTCACGGCGGATTATTAAGCAACCAAGACGTCAATCGTCACGCAGTATTCTTTCACACACGGCGACACTGGCATCAAACAGAAGCCAGGACTCACAAGAAGAAACTGAGCCAGGACACGATACAGAAGATGACCCAGAGGCAAAAAAGATACTTTTTGAGGCACCGAGATCCAAAATTCTGCAGTTTGAAGATTCAGCAATGGATAATGAGGTTTCGGGAAGATTATTAGGCTCTGGAAAGTTCGAAATCTACCAACTCCATCAGAAGAGAGTGAGTTACCTACAATGCGGAAAGTCTGTCGTGTATCCAATCCTCGCCAAGCTGAAAATTCTGAAGATTAGTTATAACCAATTCCTCGTCACGTTATCCAACCCTGAAAGATACTGGAGAGTCATCATTGACACAACTGATGATAGCCTAATCACTAAGATGGAGGAGACATTGAAAGGGATTTGCTCTTTCAGAAACGTGTACGTCAAGCCAGAACCCCTGGCCAGAATTATCACTCCCCCTCATGAGAGGGCCATGACCCCACCACTCCTCGATATTAACTCCAACTTCTCCAGTACTTCAATAACATCAGAGATGGCATGCTTCCAACTGGAATCAGAAGACTCTTCAACATTTGTGGAAAACGAGAGGCTGAATTTGCATCAAGATTCTAGTCCTTCACCAAACAGGATTGGGGAGACCGATGTCGAGTCTCTCGATCTGGCATTTGATGAGTTCACAAAGACTTTTGAGAATTCCGCCCATTACATCACTTCCAACTCACTTTTGGAAAAACCAACAACATCTGTACAAACAGCCACCTCTGGCACATCAGGCTCTATACTCCGAGGCCTTGATGACAGCAACTGGATGGACTTGGAGGAGAACGTCGTGAGCACCCCGCTCATGCCTGATGATTTTGCCACAACTAGCACCCCAAACACCCAACGGTACATTTCACTAAACCTAAACCCAACGATAATCAAACGCACTGAGCGCACAAAGGAGCATCATAAACACCAGTTGATGTTAAGGAGCCCATCCACTACCTCTTTGAAAGAGGAAGGAATCCCAGCTTCGACAACACGAAACTTCAGTGACAATTCCTTCTATCAGATACAGAAACTGCAGGCAAAGTTGAAGAATGAGGAGAACACGCCCAACCCTAGCGAGTATATTGACATGCGTCAGGTCAAGGCGAAGAACAGATTGAGCTCGATGGATGTTTACAACATTCTGCGAGACGATGATACAAAACAGTTGGATCCTGGCACCAGTTTCACTGGGTTTCTCAAATCGTTCTTTTGAATGAAGATGATAAGTCTACACTTACGATTAATACATAATGCTCACTCATGTAATCAAAAACGTAATATTCACAAGATACAGACTGGCATGAGCATAATCATCACTCTCCGGCCCAAATTATTTTTGTCCCTCAATTCGTCCCTTAGATTTGAGGAGCACCTGGCACTGGGTTACCGTCAGCGTCAACGAGACCTTGTTGCATCAAGGCCAGCTGCTCACTACCAGCGGTCTCCAGGGTCAAACCCATACCGATTTTGGAGGCTCCCTTGACTTGGTCAATTTCACCACAGAACAGGATGGAGATGGTTGGAAGGATACGTCTCTCCAAGAAGGCAGCAACCTTACCCTTGGAGTCAATCTGGCCTCTAAAAACGGATTGTCTGAACTCGTACTTGGCACCAATGGTGGTTTGACCGTCAAATTGAGCTTGGTATGGTGGGATACCGTTCATTAGAGCAACTTGTGGGTCGATTGGGACAAGTTGGGAAGTGAGGGCAGTCTCAAGACCAACCTCAACGTTCTCAGCCAAACGACGGTAGAAAGAGGCAGTCAAGGAGCCCTGGGCTTGAAGCTGAGCAGTGGCAATCCACTTGTTGTCGGCATTGTAACGAGCAACGTAGGAAACAGCGGCGTCAGCTGGCATGGATGGTTGCGCAGAGTAGACAGTCTCAATACCAACGGCCAATCTGGAAGTGATGGATTGGAGGAGGGAACCAACAACGACACCGGAGAATGCACCGCTAGCATTCAAAAAGGATGGGTTCAATGCCTTGATGTTGATGGAGAAGTCAGAGGCTTGGTAGTCCTGTTCCAGTTGCAGCATGGCTGGTTGGTTGGCGGCAAGTTGCAGGGTGGCCTTGGAGATGTTGTTCTTGTCCCAGCCATAGTTCAATCTGCCAGACATGGAGAAGTCATTGTCAACGTTACCCTGGACGAAGAAGCTGTCCGCAGCGTAAAGGGCAGAGAAGGCGTACGGTGGGATGGATTGGGATCCAAGAGAGAAAGTGTGGGAAGTTTGGAAGGCTGGGTTCATGGAAAAGGCCTTGTTGAGGTCGGCTCTTAGTCCGGTGAAGAAGTATTGTTGCAAGAAGACATCTCTGGAGACCTCCTTGGTGAGGTTCTCGATGGTGCCTGGGTTGACCAAGTTCAATGACTGTCTGTGGTCGCTAATGTTGGAGTACACATTGTTCAGGTAGGAAAAGATTGGGTTAGAGGACCAGAAAGTGGAAGTTTCCTGCTGTTGATGGCCGGTGAGGGCTGGCTGTAGAGCAGCAACCTGGTCGATTGGAAGAGGGGCGGACATTGCTGAAGGTTTGGTGGGGTTGTTGTGGAACACCAGTCGTTGGTGGAAGAAATTTTCAACGTTGTGGTTTTGGGGGGTTACCCGGGGAATTGTTTTTGATTCAAGAGGAGGGGATTAAGTTCGGTTGAGAGACTCCGTCAAAGGCCTGGCTGTCAAGTTCCTTTAAGTATTTATGAAGCCAGAAGATACGGAACTACTCCCGCTTGTGCTAGATCTCGTTGAGTCAGTGCACTCGGGAAGTACACTGCCCAAGGACATTCAGAACGATGCGAATTTTGTCCGCCAGAGGCTGAAGAAGCTGCGAGCGCAAGTTGTGGAGGAACTGGGCGAGGAAGGAGGAGACAGAGCGCAACTCGAGAACGATGTGCAAACACGCACGCTTGTCTTGGAAAAGTTCAAGCAGAGAGTCGAACAGCGGGAAACCAAAGGGACCATCGAACCCTGAAGTTATCATGGCTGATTAACGTTAGAACACCAATTGAACCTACAGCACCTACCATCTGTAAAGTCGCACAAGCAAGCACAACAGCAGCAACTTAGACACCCAATTGGAAAGTTTTAAGTCTTGATTAAACCACGGTTTCAAAGATGACGGAAAAGATCCTCGTTCGCTTCCCTACATTCAAGTGATGAAGTGTGTCTGACAACTTGCACGTCAGGGAAGGTGTGATACAAAATGAAGGCCTGCGTTGGAACAATAATAATCAATTAATTTTAGACGACATTCTCATAGACTTCGACCATTGCGTTAATTGCAACTCCTCCCTCTTTGACATCTCCAATGGCCACCAACTTCGAAGGCTTCAATCCAGATCTCGACGCTGTCTCGACATCTCTAACCCAATCACCTCGCAGCTCATTGCTGCGGGCCTCAACGCCGACCTCGAACTTCCAGCCCTGGTTGGTAAGGCCATCCTCACCTCCACTCATTCCCCTTGTCTTCTGCAACAACGAATAAAGACACCCTCTCATTTCGGCAAACAGCGTGTTGGCATCTGTGTTCTCGATAGCTCTCGTTGGCGCCCTGCCTTCCATCAGCATGGCCATCCCGGAGAAGTCCAAAACATACCTCTCTCTCAGCCTTGAGTCCCCATCAAACAAGACCATTGTTAAAGCACCGAGCCGCATCTTGTTCGACATTAAGCTCCCAATGAACCCGTCCAGCCATTCATTGAGATGGGGATGTCTGTTCCAAGGCAGAGCCAACTTGAAAGCCTGTCGCAGTGTGAACGATGTCGCTGGATAGAGCTGTCGCTCCTTGAAAATAATTAGCAGCCAGCATTTCAGGAACATTGCGAAGTGAGAGTCGGCCTCCTGGACACTCAGCGCATGTGATTTGCTACTCGCTTGGTAGATATTCTCTTGCATGCCGGGCCATACTTTTATTTGAGCGTTGTGTCAAGTCAAGCAAGGGGTGGCAATAAATTCCGGATTTCCTCAAAATACCGACAATGCCATCCAGTAGCACCAGTGTGTGTCAACAGGAGAATGGCCCAGAAGGTGTATATCAAGATCCCAGTGGCACGCAAGAACTTCAGCAACCCGGTTGCGATCCAGTGGTCTCCTGAAAAGGAGGCACAGCTGTGGGATGTCATCTCCACAGCGAAACGAAGTGAGATGGATTGGCAATCACTAGCAGTCGAATTCGGCGTGCCAGTGGTGTTTCTTCAAGGAAGGGCCTACTGGATGTACGAGAAGCAACTAGAGGAGCTCAGGAACACAATTGAGAGAGGAACGCTCAGCGAGGAGAGCGTTCCTGTCGAGAGAAGCGAGAGAACTATCCAAGGAGGTAACACAGGGCTGTTTGCAAGGAGAACCACGCCGCCAATTGACCATGACCCGCCTCTGGATCCAGAGGACGAGCAAGTTAGTGACTCGAACGAGACGTCCTCTTCGGAAGATCAGAGCCAGGACAAGGGATCGCTGTTTCTACAAAGATCAAGAATCCTCTCACGAGTTCCACCAAAGTTCAAGGAGTTGGAGGAAGAGGACTTGGAAGAGGAAACAGAGAAGAAGACAAACACCGAGTCCTCCGTGTCCAACCTATCATGTGCGTATCAAAATGCAGTCGTCATATTCATGAACAAAGCACTAACTAACCATGTTTGCAGCAGTCAGCGTATCCAAGTCTGCGCTTGAGGAAGCCCTTCTGGACAACTCAGCGTTTTGAGCCGGCTTCTTCAACGCATCTGTCACAGCAACATTCAAAGAACCAGTTATCTAGCATGACCCGCCGTCTTTCATCCACATCACAGTCAAGAACGTGAAGGTAGTCGATACAGAGTTGCTCCCCTGGCTGGATATCGCGCGTCGTTCTGTACCTCATCTGGTTATGGACCCGATATTTCTTCACATTTGGTGCACATGAGTGGTTGAAGAACGAAGCATGTGGCTGCAGCATGTATCCCAAAAATTCCTTGTCCTCTGAGCTTTCAGCGAGCGCATCACCGTTGGTTTGCCAGATACCAAACGAGTTACCGAACTCACGTCCCTGGATCAGTCTGAAAAGGTCTGTAGTTATATGATGCTGTAACTGTGAGGGAAGCAGTATACGGAGGAACTTGTATATCACAGTTTGGTCTTTGAGGAGTGAGGGAAACTTTTGGAGTTTTGACAGTTCGTTGGATTGCAGTGTGCCGAATGTTTCTGTGTCTGGGTGATTGCTATGAATGTTGAATAGAGCACTGGTAATGAATCGTGCTGTGGTGTAGTTCTCTTCATTGAAGGTTGGGACTTGAGACTGACGCTTCGACGGTTTGATCTTGGACAATTCTGTCTCCCATTGCTGGATTCCTTTCCAATGAGTATCCAAACTTTCCTTAGTAATTGAAACAGGTGGTTCCTCATCCTCATCCCCCCGTGCAATTTTGGCCCCTGCAATTATCTCATAGGCATCTGTCAGGACATTGTCTGGATCATGCTCCTGCCAATGATGCACGCACTCCCCTGAGCAAAACCACAGACCCGCGCCGAGCCATTTCATCCTCCCATCTGGATTGGGCAGTCTATACTTCCAATTCCGTCCCCGATCATAGTCGAGACACCAGGCACAGACCTCTTTGCGGAAGTCGTACAGGATGGTTATGCCAAAAGGCGTGGGTGCTGTGACGAGCACATCTGTGCCCTTGGCGATCGGCTCTTTGGCAAAACAGGCGCGGCCATAGTCGGTCTGGAGAACACTGATGTAGCCACTGACAACAATATCAGTGGGGGTGCTTTGTGAGACAGTCATCCCGCGCGCGCGACCCCGTGCTTCTCTTGTAAGGACACAGCCATGAGCTACTATGCAATTTTTCCCTCTTTGGTACCTCTTTCGGGAAATTACCTGATACGGTATTTTGTTTCTTATTCTCTCCCACCCATTCTGACACCACCAAGCGAGGCTGATCACCGCCACGAATCTTTGCACCCTCATTTACAACACTTGCTGATGGGGTATCCAATACCATTATCGCCATTTGTACCGACAAAATGAGCAAACGCCCCCTTCAATTGCTCTCGCCAGTGGCGTACCGTTGCCAGTTAACTGCCCGTCCGGCATCCCAGCGAGTGGTTGCCATCGATGGCTCATGGTACATGCCGAACAACCCACGTAATGCCCTCGCTGAGTTCCAGCAGTCCCGTCTGCCAAACTCCCGTTTCTTCGACGTCGATGCGATCAAGGACCCGCAGTCACCGTACCCTCATATGCTTCCGTCCCCCGCTGACTTCAACGCGGCAATGTCAAAGCTTGGAGTCACAAAGGATGACAAGTTGGTGGTCTACGACCGTTTGGGAAATTTCTCCGCTCCAAGAGTTGCCTGGACTCTCCAGATCTTTGGACACGAGGACGTTCAGTTGCTGGACAACTTCCCTGCCTACATGAATTACAGCTACCCATTGGAGCGTGCCCTAGAGGAGGTGATGCCCTCCAACTATGAAGCGACCGGGTTTGACTCCAACGGTGTTCTTTCCTTCGAGCAATTCGTCGACATCGTCTCTCACAAGGACAAGCGTGAGGGTTACAACATCCTCGATGCCCGCTCCACTGACAGATTCACCGGTGAGGCTCCTGAACCAAGACCCGGCTTACCATCGGGTCACGCGCCAGGAGCCAGGTCGCTCCCATTCACCAGAGTGCTCGACGAGAAGAACTCATTCCTAAAAGAGGCTCAGCTGCTCGAGGTGTTCAACTCCATCAATCTCGACAAGGAGAAGCCAACCATCGTGATGTGTGGCACTGGTGTCACCGCTTGTATTCTGAAGGCTGCTTTGGACAGCGTTGGATTGAACAAAAAAGGTATCCAAGTCTACGATGGATCCTGGACTGAGTACGCTCAAAGAGCAAGTCCGGAGCTGATTGTCAAGGGCAAGGACTGAAATGTGTGCTGCTTTTGACCACACGAGAGTGTCCCCTACCGTGTTTTTTTTTTTTTTTTTATGTAGGCAAAAACCAATAGTGACAAGTAACTCAATCGTGTACAATCAGAGACTCTTAGTAAACACACAAGATGTCACTGCCAGGTCTTTCCACTGAAACACAGCTACGAAGCGGACCAGCAACATCTGTCTCAATCACTCCCAAATCGGAATGGCGGTTTGAACTGGCCCCCGATCAAACAATCAAGCTCAAAGTGACGGAAGGCATAGCGGAGATCTTTGGCAGTGAGCTCTCAAACGACGTCACGTACACATTCACCGGCATCAAGTCAGCCATTTACTCCCTTGAAGGCGCAGTCATTGAATTCACAGATGCCGTCTCTTCAGAGTATGTGTCGGAAGAGACCCAGATGGAGGCATACACATCCCTCTTCCTTGCCCTCCAAAACTATCGTCTCCAAAACAGTGGTCGCTCTCCAAGAGTGCTAATACTTGGTGGTCGTGACTCTGGAAAGACCTCTCTAGCGAAGATCCTTGCCGCGTACTCTAACAGACTAGGACAGCAGCCTCTTGTTGTCAACCTGAACCCGGCAGATGGCATGTTTAGCGTCCCTGGAACAATCACCGCTGCGCCAATCTCTGATATATTGGACGTCGAGGACACGATGGGCTGGGGCGCCTCCTACACATCGGGCCCAACGCCACTGCATGCCAAGCAGCCTACTGTGCGATACTTTGGGCACGATGACATCCACGAGAACCTCCCACTGTACAGGCACTTGGTTTCTCGAATGGGCGTCACTGTCTGTAGTCGCATGGATGAGGACGCGGCAGTGCGCGAGTCCGGATTAATTGTGGATACCCCAGCCTTGGGTATGCACGAACTGACTACGGTGGAGGATATCATCGCTGACTTTGAGATCAACACTGTGGTGGTTCTTGGCAACGAGAGACTGTTCATCGATGTCAAGAAGAAGCTGAGTAAAGACGGTTTGATTGTGATTAAAGTGCCAAAGTCAGGTGGTGTCGTTGAGAAGGATGAGGCTTTCAAGAGATCGTTGCAACAGAGGGTTATCAAGGAGTACTTTTATGGTACACCAAGGACCGTCTTGTCTCCATACACGGTGAATGTTGACTTTGATGTCGTGCAGATCTACCAACAGCACAAGGAAGAAGAAAACCCTGCAGCTTCTTTGCTGCCATTGGACGACGATGATGCCTCTCACCAGGAGCGCAAAAAGGCTGAACTATTGGAGAAAGTGGAGGTGTCCTCTATAACTGTCCAAAATGCTGTTGTAGCGATTCTACAGGCAGACAAGAACGAGGATATCGATGAGGTTTCCAGAAGCAGTGTTTTGGGCTTTGCAGTGATCAGCTCTGTTGACGATGAGAAGAAGAAACTGAAAATCTTGATTCCAGTGCAGGGCAGACTGCCAGACAAAGTTATGATCATGGGCCAGTTCCGTTACTTTGAATAGACCGAATAGACTGCGCTTGCATAAATAAATTCGTATATTGATCAACACCGTCATTAATGGGAGGGAGTGGTAAAGCTCAAAATGCATCCATGGTGTAATCATGTTCAATGCCTGGGGTGACACTGGTGATGAATTTTAGGAAGATAATGAGATACTGGTCCACACGAACAACATCATCACTTTCTCCGACTCCAAGGTGCTCCCATTCATCTTCGTTATCGGCCAACCCTAGCTTCTTGACGCCTTCAAGTAACTCCTTCTCTTTGCTTTTCTTCAACTTGTTCTCTTTAGCCAATATAGCCTTGTTCACCAATACTTTCATAACTTCTGCGTGTCTGCACGGATGTATGGAGATCGTCGTAGTGTCATCCAAAAATGGGGCCTTCTCAATGGTGACGGTCTTCTCTCTGTAGTCAGTAGAAATATCGTCAAACATCTGCTCAGGGGTAAGTGGACTTCCATTACAATCATAGCCAACCAAGTACATTCTTGGCACTCTGTAAGTCGTGGAGTAATGGATGAAGAGGTCGTAAGATCTCTTGTTCGGGTTCACCTCGTTGGTATTTGTGGCAAACTCCTCATCACTCTCTTCCTCTGCATTCACATCCTCAAAGTCGTCCATCTCTTCGATATCTGGCTCCCTTGGTTTCATCGAGACGCTTTGGTCTCTGCCTACAGCCTTGCCCTCAGGTTTGGATGTCTGCGTCCAGCCGTTCTCATCAACTGTCTCCTCCAAGTCGACATCAAGGTATTCCAGAGCTCGCACATAAGAGGGAACTTTTCTAGTTACAAGAAACTGCTTGTCATCTGGAAGGAATGATCTTCTCTTGCTACTAGTGGCTGGGGACCAAGACCACGTCGGAAACTTGTAAACCAAGTAGTCACCAGCCTCAACAAACTCCTCAGGAGTGATTTCGCCAGTTTGGTTAAAAGTGGATTTGTGGTACGCTGGTGTGAGGTACTCCCTCCAGGAGTTGAAAGTAGATCTTATCTTCTGGGACATCGCTTTGTCTTTGTATCTTGCCGACCCCGTCGAAGGTTAGTAATTTGTAGTTTGCGTTTGATGGCAACTCCTGTAAAATGTCCCTCTACATTTTTGGCTCACAATCAATCCCCAATTTTTGTGGTTTGAAGCGATGGACCAACGGCGCCGAATTGTGTCAAGCAATTCGCAAGGTGCGCGAAAAATGGCACAGTGCAAAGAGCAAATTCGCGGGAAACAACCTGAAAACGCCAAAGGAATGCTATAACTGTAATCGTAAAAAAGCGGCTTTTGTGAATTTGAGCCATTGGCAAAACACAACAGCGCACGCGAGTCGAACAATTGGCCTTATCAATTGGCAGCTACAAATGTCTTTTAGAAACAGAAAGACCGGACACAGGTCTGCCGCTGCGGGTGATGAATCAGAGACTGAGATCGAAGAGTTACAATCAACCATTGATGACAATGTGCAAGTCATTGAGAACTCCCTAGAGGAGATCCGGAACGCGAGCCATACCCAGACTAAGCATGTCAATCATGAACATCTCCAGGAGAAGCCTAACAGCTACAGAGACTCCAGAAGAGTTGTGTTCTTACTCGGGACAATCATTGGTGTTTTGTTAGCTTTCTACTTTGGATCAAGAAACTCAGTCAACTTGAACGGACTAGAATTGGAACAGTATGTCAAGCTTGATAATTTTATCAACTTTGACAACTTTCAAGAGTACTTTGATGACTGGAAGATCAATCTCCCAACTGGATTTCAGACCTTGATCAAGGAGTACCAGCAAGAGCACACCGGACCGGACTTCACGGAAAGCTTTGCTGTGGGAAAATCACTGCAGAAAGACTACAATATATCCTCCAAGCATCCCGTGATTATGATTCCAGGAGTGATATCTACAGGTCTTGAGAATTGGGGACTGGAAGGACCTTGCAAGGAGTGTCCTTCGAACGGCCATTTTAGAAAGAGACTCTGGGGGTCAATGTACATGCTGCGTACGATGTTCTTGGATAAGGCATGCTGGCTCAAACATATCCAGTTGGACCCTGAAACAGGTCTTGATCCAAAGGGTGTCAAGTTGAGGGCAGCACAGGGTTTTGAAGCTGCTGACTTTTTTATGGCTGGATATTGGATCTGGAACAAAGTCTTGGAGAATCTAGCTGCAATTGGATATGAGCCTAACAAGATGGCCACAGCATCTTATGACTGGAGGTTATCCTACCTGGACTTGGAGAGAAGAGACAGCTACTTCAGCAAGCTAAAACAGAACATTGAGACCACATATGAAAGTCTTGGTGAGAAGACTGTCCTTGTCGGTCACTCAATGGGTTCTCAAGTGGCGTACTACTTCATGAAGTGGGTTGAGGCGGAGGGAAAACATATGGGTAATGGAGGCAAGGACTGGGTCAATAAGCACATCTACGCCTTTGTGGACGTTTCCGGTTCGATGTTGGGCGCCCCAAAGGCAGTTTCTGGTCTTCTGTCAGGAGAGATGAAGGACACTGTTCAGCTTAATGCCCTTGCAGTCTATGGTCTAGAAAAGTTCTTCTCCAGAAGGGAAAGAGTTGACATGCTAAGAAGCTTTGGTGGAATCGCCAGTATGTTACCAAAAGGCGGTGAATTTATCTGGGGTAGCTCACAACATGCTTTGGAAGATGCCAATGATGGATTCAGTGAGGTTGACTCTCATGGGACCTTTATTAGGTTCTTTGAGGAGATTGGTCCATATTCAAACAAAAACTTGACCATGAGTGAGAGTATCGATCTGGTCTTGGACAGTGGTCCGGAGTGGTTTAAGAGACGGACACTTGAGCACTACTCCTACGGTGTTTCTCGCACGGAGCTGGAATTACAACGGAACAACCAAGACTTCTCTAAGTGGGCGAACCCACTGGAGGCCCCATTGCCCAATGCCCCAGATATGAAAATCTTCTGTTTCTATGGTGTTGGAAACCCAACTGAACGCTCATATGTTTACCAAGAGGAAGCCAACAAGGAGCAGACCAAGCTCAATGTCACCATTAAGCTGCAAACAGAGAACCAGAAGACCGTTTTCTTCACTGATGGTGACGGTACCATTCCACTATTGACTCATGGAATGTGCCATAAGTGGAAAAACTCCAAGGCTTATAACCCTGGCAACTCTGAAGTCAAGATTGTCGAGCTGAAGCACGACCCAACCAGATTCGATATCAGAGGTGGCGCTAAGACAGCGGAGCATGTTGATGTTCTGGGTAGTGCTGAGTTGAACGAGCTCATCCTTAAGGTTGCCAGTGGGCGTGATGATTTGATCGAAGAGAAGGTCATTACAGATCTCAGTCGGTGGATGGCGGAACTAGATTTTGGTTTTGACTAATGTACTGCCGTTCACTACTCATACAGTGAAAGCTTTTTAGAAACGCCATTACTGAGTGTGTGTCGACTTTAGAACTACGGTAATATTCAAATTCCGATATTGATGCGCAATAATTTTGCTGATGCAGTGTAAGAACAAGCCCCGTGTAAACAACCTCCAGTGACATTTATCCAGGGGCCAAACATCCCCTTTGATACCCTTAAATACCGGAAGGCGCGCAGGGATGGTGAGACAGCGTGGTGACCACTTCCCAGGAAGCATTGCATTGTTTCCCGGTAAGATCTGCATGGCTGCAGCTCATTTGTTTACATATTTCCAAACTCGGTGCATAAACGCGATGCATGGTGAAGTCCGTCGCGATATTAATCCAGAAATTTCGCGTTTTTAGCGCGATTCGAGACACGTTGTCCCCAGATTGTCGCGAAAAAGAACCATTCCTATGACAACGAACGCAATGGGGATGCACCAAATCGGGAAACTTCCAAACACAAGGAAAATGAAAATGCTCAAAACAAAAACAAGGAAAAACGCACGAAATTTGGCCGAAGCTGAACTTGTTTTCTCAACCGAAAGCATCACCGACAAGTCCCCGGCTGCGTGTGACTGAGTGCTGGTGTTTGATTACTCTCATAGTCCAAAACCCCAAAACATCCCCACCCAACCTTCACCTCTCTAATTTTCCATCCGCATTTCCAGCAGCATTCACAGCAGTACTCCCCCCTGCCCACCCTTTACCACTCCACCTGCATAACACGAATTCACAGCATGAGTTTCTTGGAACAACGCCAACCACTTTCGGTCCTGTCCGTTAACACTCTTCCAAGAAGTGCACAAAAGTCATATGGCAAGCATTTAGTCAACAACTCACGTCTCGCGAGAGGCCCAAGAATTTCCAATGCGGACAAGTTGAAGTACCGCTTGAAGTTGGCATACTACAAGGTCCGCACCAACCAGATTACCACACCCGTCAATGAGATCCTTAACAGGTCGTCTCAAAACACTCAATCGGTCCCATCAAACACTATATCGGCTAAAGAGACCCCTATGCTATCCCGCCATGTGCTTCTAGACGCCTCGACACCTCTGACTACCAAAACAGCCAAATCCGTGTCTTTCTCACCCGCAAAAATCGCACCATCCGCATTTGAATTCCCAACATTCAAGCCACCAACGCGCAAGAGGCAATTGAACGCCTTGTCCTTTTCTGTGCCAAATGGGCTGCCACCAATGAAGTCCACAATTCCAAACAAAACCAACCAGCTGAACCACAGATCCCTAAGAATTGACGACTTGTGTAATGACACCACAAACCAGTCCACAATCATCTTCCAGGACGACACGGATGCCACCATTAATGATGAAGACCGCAATGAATCGACGCCAGTCAGAAGAACTGGTGGTGGGGCATTGGGCAGCAGTCCTTGCAAAGGATTCAGCACTCCTGGCAGTTATAAGGCTGCAAAGAGTTTGCTAGAACTCGGATTTGCCTAACCACAGGAACCAGAAAAAGAGCAGTTACGGGGAGTGTACATTAGAGTTGTTTTCAGGTGGGGGATGTATATTAGACAGCCACTAGTATGGGGGCTAGTAATTTAATGACGATCATATTCTTTTCGGATGTGTAGAACAATCGTCTTATATTGAGCTGGTAATCATATCCATCATGGCGCAACTACTGGCAATATGATTTTCCCATTGGCCTGTTGTCTCTTCAAATTGAACCAGTCCGTCAACGTCGTCCACCCTGGCCTGAATGAGACCCGTGTTGATGGAGTCGTATAGGATCTTGTCAAACTCGGCATCAGTTAACGCCAAGGACTCAACGTTAAGAGTTGTCGCAGTGTCAGGACCAGGAAGAAGGAACGAATGGAGATCAGACAAATAAATATTGTTGTATAACTGCTGAGCGCATACCAAGATATGCCTGAAGGTGACAGTCTTTACGCCGTTGATTATCTGCGCGTTCGATAGGGCAAGTTCGAGGGATGATTGTGAAGGCTGGTGTGTGAGGAGAAATTGCACCAGATCGACGTATTCCTCAAAATAGATTACTTTACAATCTTTCATGCGTGCAAGTACTAGTCCAAGCGGAGTGCTGGAAATAGAGCTGAAATCCACGTCCGGGATGTAAGTCGGGTTGAACAGCAACAGTGTGTAAAACAATGTGGAGTAACTCTGTGAATGGTATAGCTTCTTGAACACATCTGGGTATCTCCCCAGTCTTAGAAGGATCAGAGAATGTAGTGAGTCAGCCTTGATGTAAACTTGCTCGTTCCGCTGTTTATCTTCGGCCAGGTTGACACTGCTGCTGTTGGGCGATGTGTAAAGCAGTAACTCGTGGGCTCTCTTCAAGAACTCATCAAACTTCTCGAAGTGTTGAAGCTTGTCGCTGACTTGGACAGTCAATTGAAGAACATCGTACTTCCACTCAGCCAGAACGACGGCGCTGAGTTGCCACTCTGCTGGATTGAGCTTGTTCACGTTGATTTGGACTATCAGTTCATTGGCACCTTTAAAGTCACCCTTCTCCGCAAGAAGAGAGGCGAGAGAAAACAATGCAGTGGTGTGAATGTAATGGCCAAATTGGGCGTCCAGAATGGCCTTGTAGATGTCGTGTTGAAAGTCCAGGGGCTTTGTGGAGATGGTTGGGAAGTACTGGTGGAAGGCGTCGTTGGTGTTGATAGCCTTCACCAGTTTCAGCGCATTGAAGTAATGTGGGAGCTGTGCCGGAGCAGTAACAGCCAGGAGTTGTGCAGCTGCAGGAGTGCTAAGCTTGGAAAGTTGGAGGAAAGCCTGTGATGCCATTTGTTTGGTTGGCTCCTTGCTTGGGCAGCAGGAGAGAGACTATCAGCTTCGAGATCATCTTTTTTTTCTGGGTTTTAGGGGAGAGGAAGGAAAGAAAGGGAGCAGGAACCTGGGTGTACGTAATAAAAACTTAGCAAATAGAGCAACACTATGGTTAAAACTTATAGAAACGAGTGGCCCTTGAAAGTTGACTCTTTTATTGTGCGTTGTCTCCAAATCAAGATTTATTGGCAGTATATTTGCACTAGCAAGCTTCTAAGCATATTGCCTAATCTGGAAGAACCCTGGAAGGTTCATTGTGACGAATATCTGGGAGAAACCTACCAAAGAGTGCAGTTCTATCCTGAAGATCACACAATTCCATTTTTTCCTTGAAACCCAATATTCTCGGTTGGCACAATGTCTCCTTTCACTGTATACCTGCTCGTTTACTCTCGTTTAAGCCCAATGTTTCCAAGAAAGAAAATCTCGTTTACCGTTTACTTTAAGACTGAATCAGAGTGAAATAAAAAAAAAAAAAACCCTCCACCTCCGCTATTGCGAATACAAAAAAGAGCTTGCATCCACCGAAGACCAACACAATGAAGTGGCTCAATGTTCTCCTAGCGCTTCCGCTTGTTTACTTCGCCTTCAACTTCCTCTTTGAGAACTGGCTCCCAGGCCACTACACTTTTGACCACAAAGAGGTCACCTCCATTGTCCAAAACGTCCTACAAACTACCAACGAGGACAATGCTTCTGCCCTAGAGATCTTTCAGGCAGTTCAAGATGCCCTCCAAGAGCGCTACGGCACTGATCTGATCAACTCCATGAAGAAAGAGGAGTGGGTCTTCAACAATGCCGGTGGTGCCATGGGTCAAATGTTCATCCTCCACGCCTCCATCACTGAATATCTGATCTTCTTTGGTTCCTCTGTTGGCAACGAGGGTCACACTGGTGTTCACTTCGCCGACGACTACTTCACTATTTTGAAGGGAAAACAGCTAGCCTCGTACCCTTGGAACCCAGAAGTTGAGATCTACACTCCAGGCCAGACCCATCATTTGCAAAAAGGTCATGTCAAGCAGTACTCCATGCCAACTGGGTCATTCGCCCTTGAGTTGGCTCAGGGTTGGATCCCAGCAATGTTGCCCTTTGGGTTCTTGGACACCTTCACCTCCACTTTGGATTGGAACACTTTGTACTTGACTGTGTACTTTACCGGTAGAGACATGATCAAGAACCTGCTGAACGGTAAGCTATAGCGAAACAGCCATGCTAATACATCAATATTGTACATAATTCGATATAGGTGAAGTCTATAGTGGTTACTACATCGAGTACTGTTTTCTTTTTTCCTAATGCTAAATAGCAAATTCGTGCGGCTATAATATACTATTAACAAGGGATTGAAACCCTGAATGCAATCAAAACTAATAAATAACGCCCCTTCAAGTTTAACTCCCCCCCCCCCCCCTCCCATTGAAGCCATCTACGCCAAGCTCATAACCGTTTTCAGATTCTCATACATCAGATAACTGATGGAAACAGCCGGGCAGACCTTGGCCAAGTTCGGCACCAGACCTTTGAACAAACCAGCATAACCTTCTCTTTTAATCGTCTGCTGCAAAACATCCCTGAACCCATCATACTTGTACGGATGTGCATAAGTTCCCTGCGCCTGGAGACGGGTTCGCAACAAGTTGATTGGATACACCATTGTGGCACCAACTGTTCCACTAAAGGCACCCATCGGGAGCACAATGAGGTTGCCGAGAGTCACATCTTCAGGTGGACAGTGCAGTCTCTGTGCCTCTCTGTTGATGTACCACTTCTTCAAAGCCGAAAAGGTGCCAAGGTCCAGGGCAGCGTACGGGAAGATACCAGTGACGCCGACAAAGACACCACGATAAAAGAGCTTTAGGCCACCGTCGGCGTACATCTGCTTGGCTGTCTGGATGAGCAAGGACCCGCCGCTTGGCTTGGTGTCGAGTTGGGCACATTGAACACGATACTTGAGGGTATCGACAGGGTACACTGCAAATTGTGAAACGACACCACCGATACCACCGGCAAGGTAAGTTGAGACCTTGGAGAGATCGTTCGAGTCATGGACGCCTTCCAGTCGTGCGAGCAATCTTTTGGCACCTTCAAAGGAGCCAAACTTCATCGCTGATTCGGGGAACACCTTCATGACATTGAGACCGTTGCCAACGTAGAATGCCTTGAGGCCACCTTGGCGATACAAAGTGGTTGCTGCCTTCACTAGGGGAGACTTGATCTTGTTCAATGGGACGTGACCATGGTTCTTGGCGAGTTCCTCTTTGGAATTTAATATCGTCGACGAGAGGTCAGTTCTGGCAATGAGGAAGACCTTGATACGGTCAAATGGTGCTGTGCATGTTCTTGAGACAACACCAGACAGACCCCCGGCAAGGAAGTAGCCGACACCTTGTAAGAGGTCGTTGACAACGGTGACATCACCTTCGGAGTTGAAGTTGTCCACCTTGTTCTCGCTGAGAAACTCGTACGCAGTTCTCAGCCTGGAGCCGTTGAGGCGCGGCACAAAGAGCAGGAAGTCGCGCCACTGGTCGTATGTAATGTAGTGGTCATTCTTGTTTCCTTCCAGTTTTTGCTTCTCCTCGTCGTACTTGAGGCATTTGAGGAACTCCTCGCTGGTCTTGACCTTCTCGAATTTGAGGTAGCTCTTGATGTCGAGGCGGCCAATGCGGCCATCGTGGTCAGAGTCGAGCTTATTCCAACCGGCCTTGATCTGAGACTCGGCCTGGAGGTAGTACTCTTTGAACTCTTCGAAGTCCACGTAGTCGTCGTGCTTGGAGTCGAGCGAGTGAAAGAGCTTCTCAATGGCATCGGGGGAGTCCTTGAGGGGATGGTTTGTGCGCTCGTACGCCCGCGTCAAGGCGGGCAGGTCAACCTTGCCCGTGTGTTTTTGGTCGATCTTGTCGAAGAGCTCGTGCAGCTTCTCGTCTTTGTCGTCGGATGGCATTGTGGGCTAACAGTGACGTTGATGCGGTTTAGGTCTTTCGTTCCAGCTCTGACGTTGATGCTTGAGCTGGAATATTTTTATTTTTCTTGTGCCATCCCGAAGAAAAAAAAGAAAAAAAAAATACCGAATTCTTTAACCGCAGGCGAAAGCGAGGAAAACGAAAAAAGAAGAAGAAAAAAAAAAAAAAAAAAAACAATAACGCAAGGGATTGGCGTTGAATGGCAGTGTTAAAGTGAGATCTGGACAAAGATCCTCGGCTGGAAAGGATCTACCAATGTTTGTGTTACACTTTGCATGTCCTGAATCTTGCGATGGAGTTTAGCCCACTGGCGTAATTCCCAAAGCACGCGCTCTGATTGGCCAACAAGCACTACTCGACCACCCTGGAAATGACAGGTGTAAATATACCTGGTGGCACAAACTGGGAAACACTTCCCGGGAACTTCCGGGGCAGCTGTGTTTTTTTTTTGGGACAGCTCTTATCCCCGCCGGGGCAAGTTCCCGGATCTCGTTTGCCGATGATCGGTCCCTGATAAGACATTGACACCGGACGAGCCTTATATATAACTCGGCGGTGAGTTTTCTTGTGAACATACACTACGGAAAACAAAAACTAGAGGCAACATGTCATACGGCGCAAGAGCTGCTGAGAGACTCCAGGGCAAGACCATTCTCATCACCGGTGCCTCCGCTGGTATCGGAGAGCAAACGGCCGTTGACTACGCCGAGGCGTCCAATGGACAAATCAAGCTCATCCTCACTGCCAGAAGAATCGAAAAGTTGCAAGGCCTCCAGAAGTCCCTACAGGAGATGTACCCATCCATCAAAGTCCTGTCTGTCCAGCTCGATGTCTCTGACGTTGCTGCGCTGAGCAAGTTCTACAACGAGTTGCCACGGGAGTTCAGTGCCATCGACATCCTCGTCAACAACGCAGGCAAGGCCCAAGGCCTGGACCGCATCGGCGATATCAGACCAGTGGACATTGACACCATGTTCCAGACCAACGTTATTGGTATGATCACATTAACCCAGCTGGTGCTCCCACAGATGAAGGCTCGCAACTCGGGTGACATTGTCCAACTGGGATCCATCGCCGGCAGGGACCCATACCCAGGCGGAGGCATCTACTGCGCCACCAAGGCCGCTCTAAGGTCGTTCTCCCATTCACTGAGAAAAGAGCTCATTGACACCAAGATCAGGGTCATTGAGATCGACCCGGGTAACGTTGAGACTGAGTTCTCCAACGTGAGATTCTTCGGGGACCTTGACAAGGCCAAGAAGGTTTACGAAGGCACTGAGCCTCTGGTCGCCAGCGACATTTCTGACCTGATCGTCTTTGCCACGAGCAGAAGGGAAAATACCGTTGTCGCTGAAACACTGGTGTTCTCCACCAACCAGGCAAGTGCCAGCCACTTGTACCGGAAGACAGCCTAGATAGATAGAGTAGTCTGTGTTTATACAAGTGATACAAAGTTTATAGATCTAGTGCAATTTTGTTGTAAAGTCAAGTTTCATGACGGATTCGGTCTCTGATGCATCGTAGTCTCTGAATGCAGGCGCGGTGTCCAGGCCAAGGTAGTTCAAGCCATAGGCATTGACATTTCCAATAACTTGGCTGTCCAGCACGGACAACTGGAGTGCCAGTTTTAGTCTCAACTCATCAGCACTGATGTCTTTCAAGTTCTCGACATTTTCAAGGTCAACCAATCCACGTTCCAGAGCAGCGGCCATGAGCTCTTGCTTTCCGAGCTTCCAGAGCCCGCCGTCCTGCAACATCGCAGCGTCGACTTCGAGTTCCGTGATCTTGCTCTGCAGTCTGCCTCTCAAGACGGAGGTTGGATACAGACCAATAGGAACATAGCGACTCGTCAATTTGAGGCCCTTGGCCAACAGGGCCAACTCATCAACAGGGACATTCTCGCAGTTGAATCGCAATGGCACTTGGCCCTTTTGGAACGCATCCCCATATCTCTCCAATCTCAACTTGGAGAGCCGTTTAAACGCCTTGGTCTGTTCCAAATGGAGCTTCTTGGACACGCTTGGGAGAACACAGGTGCTTGGTGTGATCTCAGGGACCAAGTAACACGCGACCGGTGTCATTTCCACGAACACGAGCAACACAAGCACAAAAGCAGGGATCTTGAGCAAATCTCTCTCTGTTCTCAACACCATCTTCAGGTCGGCCCGAGGCACATTGACCACATATTTGGCCCTTGTGCCGTCCTTCGTTGCAACGGCACCTTCAATGGCAGCCAGTGAAAGCAATCCACTCAGCCTTTGAACAAGATCCTTGGCATTGCTGACAGCCCTGCGCTCTACCTTCCCGCGCAGCTCCACGTTCTCGAACTCATATTTGTTCGAGATGATCTGCTTCGCCAAGGCTCTGTTCCGGATGACATTGGTGACACCAACTCTGTAGAAGCCGAGCAGGGTCTTGACATACCCAACGTTCTGCTTCAGCTTGAGTTTGAGCGAGCCCCCTCGAAGGTCCGGATTCTCTCGGGCTATGCGCTCCTTGATGGCCTCGCTCGAGTCGATCTGTGCCGGGAGCGTTGTCAGCGCATTGAACTTGTCGTTGGTGTTGGGCTGGAGTACAACCTCGCCGACGGTTTTACCTTGCCAAAGCTCTTGGAACCTGGTGTTCGAGGCCAGTTGGCCCTTCAGCACTGCTAACTGACTCTGGGAAACTGTCGACTGCAGTCTTGTCGGCACAAGAACTGGTCGAATCATATATGTCCTGGGAACTTAAGTGGGAGGCGAAAGGAGTGAAAATCTACGAATTTTTCTTCACACATAAAACATTGGTTATTCAAACGCTCAAACAAGGCTTGTCACACGAGTCTTTGCCATACCAAAGAGTCCAACCTTGGCCTTCAAAAGTCTCGTTCAAAGACGACTTCTTCGATTCAAATTCCTTCTTTGCACTGATGGCGTCCTCAGTTGCATAGAAATGAACGGCGACACACAGCCTCTTTGACACCACTGGCATCAGCTCCACAATCGGACCAAACTTGCCTAACTCCTTCTTGATCTGATCAATCCCCAAGTCGTCACTGAAGTTTTTCAAAGGCGAAGGGTACACGCTCCTGCCGCTCGATTTTTTGTTGATGTGCTTCTTCAAGATCAAGCAACGGGAGGCCCCATTCAAAATCATCTCGTCCTCGAGAATGGTGTCTGGCTCAAAGTGGTACTTGATCGAGCCCAACGAACGGGGAGCCCATTCAGCCTGGGCATGGTACCCGTTGATCAAAAACAACCCAGTCTGGCTGAAGCGCATGAAGTCAACTGCGTCGGAACTCTTCAAGAACCACATCTCCACGGCATTGTCCACCCCACCGTCAAACCCATGGACCTGAATCCTCTCCATGGGACCGCCAGTGACTTGTGCAATCACAGACTTGTATCCAATGGAGCGAGGAACATGCTTAATCACAACGACCCTCTTCCCAATATCACTCTGCTTGTCAACAGTGCTCTTGTCCTCCAAGTTCAACTGGTGAGTCCAATTGGCAGTATTGTCGTTTCTGCCCAAGATCTGTGAGTGCGTAATGTTGTCTTTGACTTGAGTTTCACACTCCACAGTGGACTCATTGGCGTGAGATTTGGGGTTTGCAGTTGTCTCCGCGTTGTTCGGGGCCGCCACTAACTGCTCATCATCACCTTCATCATTTGGATGACCTTGATTAATGGACCTTGAAATAGTCAGCGACTCGAAGTAACTCTTCCACGATGGCTCTTCAGTGGAATTTTTCAACTCCTGGGGTCTGTTTCTGTGACGTCTGTGATGCAAAAGAGAGAAAGTCTCGAACTTTGAAGACTGTTGTTCTGTCTCTGGTGCTGCAGCCTTATAATGACTGGAACTGTACCCATTGGAGTTCCAAAGAGCCCTGGCCAACTTCTTGGCCTTCAGTTTTTCGTGATGGCTTTGGCTTTTGCTGTTGAGCACGGTGGAGTCTCCAAAGCTTGACATTGACGTCCTTCTCGATTTGGACGAGCGTGCTGTGCTGGTGAAAAAATCGACCAAGGGCATTTCCATCCCAAGCAAATTTACTGGATAGCAGATCTAAGTGAATTGTTGTGACAAAAGAGTCAAATTGAGGAAGGCTTGTCATTGCTCTTTTGATATGTATTGCCCCCCGATTCGGCGATCTGTGTCCATACGTTTTTGTGTCAAACGGTTGGAAGAGACTGTTCTTCAAAAACGTAAGGCGTGCTACTATGTAACGAAGGTAATCCATTCTTTCTCACCATTCGAACTCTCTCATCACATTATCATGTTCTTGTAGTCTCTTTGTGTATCGTTGCCGTTTAAAGAAGTTTGGGCAATCAAAGGACTCACACGCAGAAAACACCTCTGAGCACGCATGACACACATTCAAGGAATCCCTCGCGTTCTTCTCAAGCTCCTTAGACGTCATCTTCAGCTCTAAAAGTGTTTTGAACTCATCCTTCCTGCAGTCAAAACAGATCTTCCTCTTTGTCAATGACCCACAAACCATACAGTGCTCCGCATTGAACATCAGCATCTGCTTGTCCATCTTTCTTGGCAGATCAGCATACCACTCTTTCACATTCACCCCCATCAGATTGAAAATTCTCTCCAGCGGTGGTATCAGCGTCTTCTCAATGTAGTACTTTGAGTCCAGAGTGTGGTTGTACTTGATGAAGTCTTCAGGGGCGACGGCTCGATCCCTCAAAATACTTCCATGTTTCCTGATAATCAGATAGGGGACTCTTTCTCTATACTGTGGTGCAGCACGAGAATCCTCCTCCATCTTCTTCATGCTCACAATAGCTCCTGGGGGAGGATTCTTGTAACGGCCCACTTTGACATCTTTGGCAAAACAAAAGTCTTGAATGGAGACATTGTTGTACATGATCTTATTGAACTGCTCCAACACAAAATTTCGAATCAGAGTGAGATTATGGGTATCAAATAGGATCCGAAGCGATTTCTCAACAATAAACTGCTGGGCTGCATGTCCGTCTCTTCTCACTGTCTCGATGCCCTTGGCATCAAATTTTGGCATGTCATTCAGCCTCTCGTAAGAGTATCCAACATATCGTTTCTTCGCTAGCAACAAACTTGGGTGATACACTTTTTCAAACTTCAACTTCACGGGCTCCGGGTTATTCTCTGTGACACGTTTTGCCATCTCTTGGCCAATGTAAAAAGCATCCTTCCGGGTCTTTCCTGGCAGGTAGACAAACAAACTGTCAGTATCACCATAAACAACTTTGGCACCCCAGGATTCATTCCCTTCAATCATTCGGATGGCATTCTCTAGAGTTTCTCTTCCTGTTTGAACAATGGCGTCGGCTATGTCAGAGCAAGGCATGCGGCCTGAGAATGAAGCGGATGTGTACCCATATGTGACATTAGCGGTCAGCTTTAACGCAAGTTGACGGTTGTCGTAGAGCTTTTGGATCGTACCGTCAAGAAACCCCATCGTTGACTTCACCATTTGTCTGGTCTCGAGCAGATCCTCTAACATTTTGGCCAACAATGATTTCCGAACTGTTGACTTGACAAACATAAGGCCATTTGGGGACAAGGTAACATCATTCTCCAGCAGCTTTAATAGACCAGGAGGATGTTTTACCTTTGTGACACCGATAGGGTTAAACTGGTCAGCCTTGTACTTTCTCAATCTTCCCAAGAGCGTGGAATAGCAATAATTGTAGGCAATCATGATCGATGGGTACAATGACTGGAAATCTAAAACGACAAGGGGGCTCTTGTAGTACGCTGAGATAGGCTCCATCACTAGCGGGATGCATTCCAGTGGCTTCTGCTTCCGCACTTGGTTCTTGGTAGGGGTGTACATCATGAAGTTCTCAGATTTGGCAAGACGGAACATCAAAGACTCAACTTTGTACTGTGATCCTCTATAGTAGACATCATAGAAGTCTATACCAATCATTCTCGCCTCTTCAGACGCACGGGTAATTAAATCTGCAGCCTCGATCAACCGGCAATCAATGTCAACAGTATTCATAAAATAATTCACCAGCTGTTGAAACCTTTTTCCTTGGTACATCATTGATAATGACTTCTCTGTAAAATGAGGAATCCGCTCGTGTAACAAATGGAAAGTGACATATTCAATGTTACTCTTTTGTAGCTTGAGCTCTCTTAGGTGTCTCCAAATATTCAGAACATGTCTTCCGGTGATTTGAATCGCAGAAGTATGGGTCGATCCCCATTGATCACCATACTTATCGTGTCCCTTATATCTTACCCTCGATAGAGCTTTCATCACCTCATAGTCATGCACCATCTTGCATCTGTCAATAAGATATCCCCATGAGGAGGAATGCACCTCATAACCTGTGATGATGTCCGGATCCAACTCTGTGACAAGCTCAACAAACTGTGTGATCATGTCAAATTCTTTTTCAAAAACTTGAAAGTCAACACCACTAGGAGAACGCAGAGTCTTGAGAAGAAACACTCCGTCTTGTGTGGTTGGTCCATCGTTGAATCTCCAAAAGATGCATTTAATGGTGTCCTCCGCTGGATCTGGTTTGAAATCCCCCCTGGTGAGAGTGAACAACTCCATAACCATCACACTCATAGGAATAAATCCATCTGGACGTCTCTCCAATTGCTTCTGGCTGTTGAACTTATGCTTGTGAGCGATACCTAACTGTGAAGTTGGGAGCGTGGCTTCAGCGTGAGTGGAAATCTGTTCAGACGTTGGGGGTGTTTTGCAATACTTGAATGACTTAAAGGACTCATAAGACTTAAGGCCAACCTGAATCGTATCATTTTGACGTTGAACAGCTAGTTTCTCCCCATCATAATCAAAATGTTCCAAGTGTTCCAGCATCCTGGACTCAATTTTGAACTTGGTCAATCCATGAATAAAGGTTTTGGGAGAGACATCCGTGTAAAATGGACTGTCATACTCGATAGTTGGAAGTCCCACATCTTCAAAATCAAGGTCATTTGGGGGTTCGATTTCATAGGTAAATCGTGTTGCTGTAGAGATGATGGGTGGTAGATGTGACTGAAGGGAGTGAGACGGGACCTTCTGCGTCAGGAAGGCCTGAGTAAATGTCCTTTTCTTTTGAAATCTTTGGGTCAGTTTAACATCTGAAAAGTTCGAATTATTGTATTCCACACTGGTCTCAGGCAATTTCTTAACGTCAAAATCATCATCTTGAGAGTCCTCGTCTAAGATAAGATCATCATTTGGTTCGACTGGGGTTCTTTCATGCTGGTCCTCATCCTCAGAAGCTTCACTCTCAAAATCATCACCATAATGATAATCACCATGTAGGTCATTCAAGTCCTCATGAGAGTCAAATGATCTGTTTTCTGTGATATTATCAAAATCAGGCTGATAGAAGAGTTCAGATATCAGTGCAAAAGACGTTGCCATATCGTGGAATGCACTTTGTGGGCCTATAAATGAGTCAAAGCCCAATGCATGTTTCGGTACATCCAAAGACTTTACGTAGTCAAACATGGACTTGTTCTCTTCTGATTCAACCCACTTGGGGTGATTGATTCTGTCAAGAGCAGGAGGTGATGAGTAAGTCTCCTTGTTCTTCAATCTTCTCTGAAATTCACCGTCTCTCCATAGATCTTTTGTGCTCTCGATGTATATTGCGCTCTCTGGGCCTCCTTGTAATCTCTCGACAAAGTCTGAGTGTAGTTTGCGCTCTTTTAAGTCAAGTCTGTTGGTGATATTCTGTGCTAAGACATCAAACTCAAAGTCGCTTGTTGCTGTTCTACTCAAGTCATTGGTGCCGTACCCAGACAACAAATCAACCAACTCGTCTGTTCTCTTGTTATCATGATGCAGGACAGGCAGTCTCATGAACAAATCGCTGACTTGCATCCAACCACATCCAAACAAGTTAAAATCGGTCAGGAATTGCAGCCCTGTAGATATGTGGCCTTCATAGACGTCATAGGTTGTGCCGAGGTCCCCCCTGCGAAGTACATCTGCAGTCCGTTTGTTGTACATTGGGTTCAGTATTGAAATCTTGTAAAAAGCACGGTATCCAACATGATAGCCATAGAAAGGGACACCCTTGCACACTGAAACATTCGCAATGTACTTGAGGGTGTTGTCATTGGAGAATTCTTGCCTGTCTTCCTCCCCGGTTGTCTTCCCTGTCTTCCTCTTGAAAGACTGAGCAATCGCCTTCTCCAACCGGAGATGAAAATCAAAGCAATTCTGATTGTCATAAGGGATGTAAATGTAAGGAAACACGCCATGGATATGTACTGTAACCCTGTTCCCTGTGGGAAGTGCTCCGAATACTCTCAGGACTGGGACATGACGGTATGTAAAATCTTTATTACTTGGTGGATGTGCACGGTCAAACAATGTCGGTTCCGTGGTATAAAAGTCATACGTGTTCAGTTGAATCTTAACATGGGGCTGTGAGGGTTGATTTGTAAAAGCCAGAAGAGGTTCCCTGTCTTTCATGACATGGTTGTTGTGTAAGGAATGGTCTTTCAGAAGGCAAACAACTGAAATCCGAAATATACATCCCAACTTTCCGTTTATGGTGAGTTTCCCTTTTTTAGCCTTTTCGTCTTTTTCTCGCCACATTCACGCGTGTGGTACGCGTTCGTCTCAAGGTTCACCCTATTATCATCATCATTAGTAGTCTCAAGATGTCCATATCAAGGATTGGTTCTCAGGATGTTCATAGAATAACATCAGGACAGGTGATTGTGGACCTCACCACTATTCTAAAGGAACTTATAGAGAACAGTCTGGATGCCAATGCAACAAGCGTTGAGATCACGTTTAACAAGTACGGGTTGGAGTCCATTGAGGTGGCCGACAATGGAAAAGGAATAGACCCCAAAGATTTTGAACTCCTTTGCCAGAACCATGCTACTTCAAAGCTCTCCGAGTTTGAGGACCTCTCAAAGGTTAGCACTCTGGGGTTCCGAGGTGAGGCATTAAGCTCCCTCTGTTCAATCTCCAATGTCACCATTACCACGACAAACTGTCCCCCCAAGGCGACTACACTTCAATTCACTCATACTGGAGAGCTGACCAAGCAAACAATATGCTCACGGAAGAAAGGTACATCAACTTTTGTCACGGGAATCTTTGACAGCCTGCCAGTGAGAAAAAAGGAACTTACCAAGAACATCAAACGTGAGTACAGCAAGGCATTGACTCTTATTTCCAATTACATCTTGATATCATCTGGAGTGAAGTTCTTGGTCTCCAATGTTAACAACTCTGGAAAACGTCAGACTGCACTTATATCGCAAGGCTCCGCCAAAATCCAAGACAATTTCCTGAATGTGTTCGGTTCAAGCGCTTTAGTTGGTTTGACACCGATTGAGATCACCATCGACTTGAACGAGCAAAAGGCCAACCTCAACGTTCCCAGATATCAGCAGGTTGATTACACTTTTACCGTGTCGGGCCTGATCTCGAAAGCATCATTCGGTTTTGGAAGACCAATCAATGACCGACAGTTTTGGTTCATTAATAAGAGACCAGTTGCCATGAACAAGTTCACGAAGATTGTCAATGAAACATACAAGACGTTCAATCATCTAGAGTACCCATGCTTCTTGTTGAACTTGAGCATTTCGCAAGAGTTCCTGGATCTGAATGTTACCCCCGACAAGCGCACAGTACTTCTTCACAATGAGGCTACCATTATCGAAAACCTAAGGGTCAAACTGATTGAGTTTTATGACGAACAAGATCTGAGTGTCCCTAAGAACAGTGTCCAGCGAGGTATCGAGTCATTTACCAAGACTGTTGTGAAACAAGATCTGCAAGCCGATGGCGAGACTCCAAGTGAAAATGACGAGTCAGGTTGCGAAACACATCTTGAGAAGAACCACCTCACTTCTGATGCTAATGCTATTGATGGTGAGAGTGATGATGAAAAGGAAGAGCTAGAGGAGGAGGAGCAACTCATCCCTAATATTCACGCCTATGATGAGGAGGAGGAACAACTAATCCCTGATATCGATGCGGGAGTCACAGCTGATGAGTCAGAAGAAGTTCAACAAAGTGATGACGACCAAGAGGTGTCATCTTCTGTTGCATGTGCACCGCAGCCAGTTTCACCCTTGAAGAGAGCTCTAGGAGACCTTTCGGATATTATTCGAAAGAGACAACAATCTCAGATGTTTCACGATGGAAGCTCTCAAGAATCAGTCGGCAACACTGAGGAAGCATTTGAAAAAGATAACTTGCTTGAGCCTCCAAGAAAGGTGTCAAAGATGCTTTCAGTTCTATCCACCAAGAAGGTCACCAACATCCCTGACAATTATTCACCATCCCAATCACTCAATCACTATATTCAGGGATCTAGAATGGTCAGTAAGACAAGTCAAACTGAAGAAACTCATTCAAAGGGACTATCGTCAATTTCAAATGCTGTTGATGAGAAATCTGACTCGTGTTGTAGCCACAGCTCACCTCCACAAGACCACATTGAACAATATACCATTGATGATCACAATGAAATACCACACAGCACTGAAACCTTGTTCCTAAGTCAGTTCACAAAGCCTCAAAAGGATGATTGTCTGAACTACGAAACGAGATGCCCACTGCCAGGGTCATACTCCAAACTCATCCTTGACAAGTCAAAATTCTCAGAAACTGCAGGAACAATCAAACTTGATGATATTGAAGACCAGAAGCAATCAGAGGAAATCCTGGTCCTTACTGTGTCAAAGAAAGACTTCAACGATATGAAAATTGTTGGACAATTCAATTTGGGCTTCATTCTTGTCATTAGAAACAGCAAGGATTTGTTCATTATAGATCAACATGCCTCGGATGAAAAGTACAACTTTGAAGACCTGCAACGGAACACGGTCTTTGAGAGTCAACGGTTAATTGAGCCGCTCAAGGTTCAGCTAAACACGATGGACGAATTAACGGTCTTGCATAGTCGCGAGGTCTTTATTAAGAACGGCTTCAAAATTTCTGTGAACAATGATGAGAAGCCTGGGTCCAGAATTTCCCTTGAGTCTCTCCCACTCTCCAAGAAAGTCTTTTTTGACGTTACAGATTTTAATGAGCTGATCCACCTCATCAAGGAGTCCCCGAACAACCCAAGTGTGAGATGTTCAAAGATCAGATCAATGTTTGCGATGAGAGCCTGTCGTAAATCCATTATGATTGGTCAAGATCTTAACCACGGTGTTATGACCAGGGTCGTCCGAAACCTGGGTACTCTGGACAAGCCTTGGAACTGCCCCCATGGAAGACCCACAATGAGACACTTGATGGAATTGAAACAATGGGAACCTTTTAACAACGACTATGAGATATGATATACGAAAACAATGAATGTACCTGACTTTTTTTTGTCTATTTACAGGAAACTAGTGCCAAAATTCCCACCAGTTCATTGCTCTATGCGGAGAACGCCTTGAAGAGATTCTTGAAGCCAGCCAGGACGCCAGAGGTTGGGAGTGGAGATCCCTGCGTGGTGCAGAAACCCCTTCTGTTTAGTCTGTTCAACTTTCTAGCTGTCTTAGAGTTGTTTCTAGTGCCTTGACCTCTAACAGGCAAACCCATGGCGTGTCTCATACCAGCGTAGGAGTTGATGTCCTTCTTCAGTGCGATGTTCTCTCTGACAATTGCTCTTGCATCACCTTCAATAGTGAGCTCTGAGAGTTCCTTTGTTATACCCAATATCTGCTGTTCGGATAACTGATGTATTCTCATGGCTGGGTAGAGACCAAGCTTAGCGCAGATCTGGGATACTGAGTGTCTGCTTATTCCGTAGAACTTGGACTTGAGGCCAATCTAGACTTGCGTTAGTAGGGACCTTCTGGGTGGGCGGACAAGAAACGTTCAAACGTACGGTGACCAGTTCTTTCCCGCGGAAAGGCTTTCCCATAATAGTAGTAACCATCTTGTGTCAGTGTAGTAAATGAGTACTGGACTTGAAACCCCCGGCTGTTGGCGAAACGCTCTGGTGTTGGTGCGGAATTTTCAGTTCACTTTTTTGTTGATGAAGTTCGCGAAAACTTCTATTTGCGGGTCATGAAGTAGACTTTGCTACACAATCCAATCATTTCTTACTTCATCAAAAGCGAGAGAAGTTCGTACGCTAAAAGATCCATTTCGTCATCTTGTCTGTTCCCAACTCCCTGTTCTCAACATCCAGTCTCAGAATCAAAAGAGCTCTGAGCAGGGCAATCATGGAGACAAAGCTAGCCAGACCAACCGGAACCACAGCGTAGACGGTGATGCTGTAGTAGTCCACACTTCTGGCCTTATTGCCATCTTTCAGGTCCAGATTGCTCGTTACAAAGTTTTGAATGATGTACGCCCCTGTGAGGATCAAGGATATCAGTATCCACGTATGCAAGGAATAGGTTCCTCCAGGACTGAAAATGGCCAGCGTGAGCTGCTCCATAGTTATCAAAAGCAATGACATGGATAGAACCCTTAGAATAGCTGCTGATGTTTGGTATGTGACAATCCACCTCACCATGAGGCCGTCAATCACGGCAAACGATAGGTACGCTGCGACGAGGCACCAAATACCGGCAATGAAATGCTCTGATGACCCGGCACTCACCATCTGCTCCAGTAACCCGTCTGCAGAAGAGGCAAACTTGGAGTCATCCATGTAGTAGGCAGTCCTGAACCACGAAAATGCATGGTACAGCGGGGGTAAAAGAACACAATCGCGGCAAATGGCCAGGGCAAGATGCTGTCTGGCGTTCAAGAATGTCAGTCCCAGCATCTTGAGCAGATTCTTGTTCTTGCGGCGCTTAATAATGTTGCTCTGTTCATTATCTGGCAGTGTGGACTGGTCGTTGCTTTGCGACTGTGTGCGTGATGGCACTTGTGTCGTGCTTGAAGATGCGCATGCCAAAGGTGGCGCAGATACCCGCGATGAGGCATTGGCAAGTTCCTGGTCTCTCGTTATCGTCTCATCATACGTGGGTATCGTGAAGTCATGCTCAAGGAGGTCTCTGTCGGATAAGGCGACGGGCCGCAGATCAACAACTCTGACATTGAGAGATGAAATGGCGTCGCCCTGAGGGATTCTTCTCTCCTCTTGAAACGATCGCCTTTGATCCTGCTCCTGGAACGCATGGAACTCTGTAGATGTAGGGGACGGTGTTGGTGGTGGTATGTCTGCGTAGCTTCTGTTGTCTCTCAAACCCAGATGGCCCCTTCGGCGTGCCATGAGGTCAACCATACAATTGTTGGCTTCGTATCCCAGGAAAAAAAGGTGATTCTTTTGCTTTCTCTTGGAAGTCTCTGTCTCTCAACCCGCTTAGCGGTATTGTGTGTCTCTGTGAGGCAAAGCTATCCAGTCTAACAGGCTGGGCTACTTTCCAACAATGAGATGTTTTTATTTTTTTTCTTGTTTTTTTTTTTTTTGCTTTTTGACAGCTCATGAAACTGGTTGCGATAGGAACTGGGCACCAACATATTGCTCATCCGCATATACGCCTCTCCAAAGGTTGTAGGAGACTATCACAGACTTTTTAATCCAAGAGCAGCCGTCGGTTCTTCAAAACCTAGCCGCATGCACCGGATCAGCCACGTCGCTACACCACAAATTACAGCCCCAAAGAGCGGGCGGGAGTTTAAGCCTCAGAACCTGTAAATGTTGTGATTAAAATTCACCAAAATTTATACCATGGTGTGTGTAGCTTCTTGCTCAATTGCTTGTAGTACTCCATCTCATTCCAGCAGTCCCTTCCCCAGTCGCAGCCCGCCATATTAACGATAAAGTCGCGGGCCTTCTCGTTGTAAAAGTACCTTGGGTCGTTGGACTGTTCAGAACAGGCACCAGGAGGGAAGGCATTGATTTTTCTCAGAGGTGTGAACCCAAATCTCTCTCTCACCCACGCCTGCTTTTGGTACAAGGTTTCCAATGCGTCTTGCTCCTTGTGTTCCCACTCCATATGCATCTGCTCGTAAAAAACGGGATCCCACCAGGCATCAAGAAGTGCCTGGGACCACTCAGACTTTCTGATAAGGAAGGATCCAAGGTTGAAGCCACCACAGTCTTGAGCAATGACCAGATCAATAGGGTTCTTGGCGTAGTCAACGTAAGGGATGTCCGCCTGGATTCCCAGAGGGTTGAAGTCGTAAAGCTGTCTCTCAGTCAAGTTGTCCAATTTGTCAAAGATTTGCTCTTCCAGAGAGATCTGTGGCTCCATGATATAGGTATGCAAGTCCAACCACCAGAACCACTCAGCATTTGGGTACTGTCTGAAAGCTTGCTTCAAGATATCCACCTTCTCCCAACTCTCTCTCCACTCATGACTGTACCTCTTCTTCAGCGTCATGTCCTTGATGGAGAGCTCATAGCCATGTCTCTGTGCATAATCCTTTTTGTTGGCAATGGAAGATCTCTCGATAGACCATTCCTGGGCACCCTTCCAGTTTAGAACACCGCCTCCCTCATTTGCGGCCAAAATGATAACAACCTTAGGACTGGTGAGCCTGAAATGAGGCACTAAGGGAATGTCTGTGAATAGAGACAGAAACAGAAGAGATAACAAGGCTATGATTATCTTCTTGTATCGGTTCAGGAGCACAGTGACATGATGCAAAGTGAACGAAGGTTTTGGTTTGTATCTCAAGTTGGATTCAATGTCGTGGTTGATGTAAACCATCGCAGCCAGCTGTCAGCAAGAGTAACTCTCAATAATTTGGATCAACAGCCAGCAATAAATCGGTGGGTTACCTCTTTCCAAAGTCTTGTAAATGCCAGAGCAGATCGTGAACTCTGTTCCTGGATGGATCAAATATCTGTTTCCAGATTTTTTTTTTTTTTTTGGCTTTGGCCAAAACATCAACAAAAACAAAAACACGCTTTCTGCCAAAAACGGCTATATCACGTGACCCAGGATTCTAGAAGCATATCACTGGGAATACAAGTTCATTAAAGTTTCTTTACTATTATGACTTGAATCAGTATCCAAAGCCGATGTCGCTTTGCGGTTAAGCAGATTGGATGGATACACTGCTTTCATCACTTTTAAAAACTGATAGGTCCCAGTTCCAAAAGGACAATCTCTAGACATTTATTTACTTCGCTCGATTTCATTGAATGGCGCTAGCTTTCGCCCCAGCTGCAGTTCTCCGGGTAAATAACCTGGGCTGGAAGCCAGGTCCCCCCGCCCGAAGAAAAAAAGCCAAGAAAACAATAACGCTTAGCCCGGCTTCCGTACTACCCAAAACGGAATGTCAAGCGTACTCAATGGGGTCTCAAGATTCTCAGGTTTGAGCACTCTGTTGTCTGCCTCTTGGGATGTCCATCTCCTAATTACAATGAGATGCGCAAGACTAGCAGCATTCGGCGCCATCAGTTTGATTCTAGTCCGTTACTTGAAGACCACAGGAATTGACGACGCGGTCATTGGTGTCTTGATGACTGTCATCATCGTGGGTGACTTCTTCTTGTCCTACTTCCTCGCTTTGGTATCTGATGAGATGGGCAGAAGAAGGACGTTGTTATTTTCAGCCATGCTGATGTCTGTGACAGGTATGCTCCTATACTTCTTCCCTCAAAACCTCTATGTTGTTGCCCCGGTCCTGTTCTTTGGTATAGTGACCCCATCTGGTGGAGAAGTTGGTCCATTCAGATCTGTGGAGCAGAGTGCTATCTCCAGTGTTTGCGAGAAGGCCGACCGGGGTGATATCTTCTCCTGGTACACCTTTAGTGGTACTGTCTCCAGTGGTGTGGGGAGCTTCCTCATTGGTAAATTTGTCACTGAGACTGATTATGGATTCTGCTTTGGCTTCTACTGTTTGATTGGTTTTCTCTTGATCCCCCTCACGCTGCTGCTGTCAGAGAATATTGAGGCTCACAGGGATGTTGACTTGAAGGACAACAACCCAAGCGGAACAAATGAGGGGTCAAGCCTCCTGACTGATTCTGACAGAATTATTGTGGAGGTGCCAAAAAGAAAGAGATACCTTTTAGCTGGCGTTTCAGATGAGTCTGTTCCAACCTTGTTGGTTCTTGCTTTCTTGACAGCCCTCGATGCGTTGGGCTCGTCGTTGTCCTCGGACTCCTGGACTGTCTACTACTTCATCCAACGGTTCCAGCTATCCTCCAGTCAGCTAGGTAAGATCTTCGGTACAGCTTCTTTTATCAGTGCTGTCAGTGTACTGTTCAGCACTTATATCAACCGAAAGATAGGCCCTCTAAGAACGATGTTGAGCACCCACGTCATCTCCCAACTGCTGCTGATTATCCAGGCCATGCCTATTGGCCTATACGAATTGACCACTGTTTTTCTGGTAAAGGCCTTCTTCAGAGTGATGGATCAACCGTCCAAGCACGTTTTCATTTCCATAGTAGTTAAGCCAGAGGAGAGAACTGCTGCAATCGCCTTTATCAATGCGACGAAAACTTTGATGGCCACCATTGGACCGGTGATCACCGGCTTTCTGTCTTCTAAGCAGCACCTGTGGCTGACATTCTTGATCGCAGCTGCAATCAGACTGAGTTATGATCTTGGTCTTCTGATCAAGTTTGTGGGTAAGGTTAGGGACACCCACTAAGAAAGGAAAGAGAAAAAAAAAAAAAAGAAAAAAAAAGTCACTCGTTGTTCCCCTTGTCTTGTGTGATATAATGAAAGAACATGCCATGACAAGGGTCTTTGTAAAGAGGCGTTTGTTTGAGGCCTCATCTATTTGATGTGGATTCTCTAGCATACATTGATACAGGTGCTTGTTATCAAGGGCTGAGCAGCGGGAAGAGTGCCGTTCCCTCTCAGTAGTATTATGGCACCCACACAATCCTATGGCCCAGGCTGCAACTAGAAGCCGAGATCTAACAAATTCCTCTACGATTTTTGCCACTCTAGACAACTAGCTGATAGCTCTTTTCTATACAATGCGGCTAACTAGGACATTGCTTGCGGTTTTGAAGAAGTTTAGACCAAAACCAGGGGGTTCCCTCCAAAGAACGTTTTCTAGCGAGTTTGGGGGTCCCTCCTATCTATTTAAAACGCCTAGGCCCATCCGTAATACTATTATCATGCAACTATGCACCGCAATGTTTACAACTTCGAATCTCCCGTTTCAGAGCCTCCTGTGATCTATTTATGTCTCTTCTTCACATCTACAGCAGATGAATATATGGTTTCGCGAATATTCAGCAAAATTTGAAAAGTAAACAAAGGGAGAATAGGAAAGGTAAACAAAAGACCCGTCCTCTTTCAAACACAAAGGCGCTCCACTTTCAAAGGCCCAACCCGCTTTTCTAAATTAATATGCTCCGCTATTCCGCAGACGAAATCTTTCACATTGTCAAGAGTGACAGTCAGAGTAAGTGTGACGCGTCAGCCGCAGTACATGCAGATTCTAACACATCTTCAGGCGTTGACGACAAATCGCGTGTGATCACCGAGCTTAAAGCTCACATCAAACGGGACTTTGTTGATTTAGCAGAGGTTCCACGCTACTTTGAGGCTCTTAAGATTGCCAACAAGTCCCAAGACTTCAAACTGGCTTCTCTCGCATTCAGTTCTATTTGCCATCTGATCAAGAGAGTGGGGATGCAAGACCCGACGTCTCTCAGAAATTCTTCAAGTATAGCACTTCCTGCTCTTGTAAACAGGCTACTGGACAACAAGAGCAGCTTCAAGTCCCAGGCCAAATCTGCCTTGGAAACCTTCTGGTTGGCAGCGCCCTCTGTCGTTGAGAACTATATCAGAGATACGGCCTTGATCCACTCCAACGCAAGAATAAGGTCAGAGTCCATTGTCTTCCTATCAGACCTCACTGAACTGAATAGGAACTTTGATTTCCTCTCATTCGTACCCAACTTGGTGAACCTTCTGAGAGATGACTCTACCGAAGTGGTGAAGAACGTTGAAGTTCTGCTGTTGAAGTACTTCAAATTCAACAAAGACAAGATCAGTGATCTAGTTAAAGAGTTCAAGAAGCAGAAGATGGATCCCAAGAGGGTAACTAAGATTTTGTGTGATCTTGATCCAACTGCTGCCCAGGCTTACTCTGCCACAGGCGCCAAGACGAACAACACCACTACCATTGATACGTTCAACAGCCTGAATAAGCAAAAGAAACCAACTCATTCTCAGAGAGTATCGGCATCAGAATCAGTATTCCAGGACCTTACCGAAGTCTTGGCCAGTATACCAACTGCTAAACTTGATTACGCCGTTGAAAATGTTGTTCTTCACTCCACCGATGAGTTGGAAAGGGAGGTTGAGAAACTCTTGCCTCCATTCCAAGGAAGAGAAACCGAATTCAACTGGAATAGCAGAGAGAAGAGCATTGTGAGGTTTAGAGGAATTGTTGTGGCCAACTCAAGTCAGTTCCCAGAGGAGCTGGTACTGGCAACAAGATCAATGATGGATGGTATAAACAAGTCCATTACTTCCCTTAGAACCACGCTCTCGTCAAATGGTTGTCAATTGGTGAAAGAACTTAGTGTCTATCTGGGGAAGAATATCGACCAACTGGTTGAAAATCTGTTCCAACCACTTGGAGCACTGACCTCCGCCACCAAAAAGATTTCCTCTTTGAACTCGTTTGGGTCTATTTGTGTGCTTCTTGCCCATACAAGTTTCAGTAACAGGCTGTTCAATCAGTGCTTCAACTTGTACCAGGATAAGAACGTGCAACCCAGACTCTACTCCTCTACATTCCTTCTAATTTTTCTTCTGAAGCACTCTGCGAAACTCGATGGATCAAACCTTGAGCTGGTAAACAAGTGGTTGGGCAAAGGTGTAGCTGATCCAAACACTGCAGTCAGAGAATCTATGAGAGTCACATTTTGGGCATTCTGCAAGAAGTTTAGAGATCAAAGTGAGCTAATCTTCAATAACCTGGACGCTAATGCTCAGAAGAACTTGGCAAGATCAAAACCAAAGGATATCGAAAGTATTGGAAGTTCCAACACATCAAAAAGTATCACAGTGAGACAGATTGTTCCAGAGAAAAAGCGTCAGTCAGTGAGAGAATTCGTTGCAAAGCAGCGTGACAGACGTTCTGTAGGTGGAGGAGCAACAGTTGAACCAGCTGTGGAAGCCACCAACACTGGCTTTGCCACTGAACTTGGAAGGCCAAGCAGAATTGGTGTGCCACAAAGGGTTCGCGCCTCGAGTGGTGACGCTCACTACCTACAGAGAAAGGCGTCCAAGGGAACACTGCATCCATCTCATAGCGCTCCATCGTCAAGAGAACGCGTGGTTGAGGCCAAAACTGATCAAGAAGATTCAACCCAATTTGAGATGATGAATAAACTTTTGAACTCTTCACTGACAAAGGAGAGAACTGCTGGGGTTAACATGCTCGAGAGCCTGTTGAGCAAAGACTCAGGTGTTCCGGATCTATCTCCAGTGCTATTCAATTTAATCATCCTCGATGCCCAATTATTGAAACCGGTGCTAGTCTTTCCAAAGTTTTTCCAGAGTATTGACGCTCAAAGTGCATTGAAAGTCCTCGCGGTGAACAAGGGTGATTTGAATGTCATTCAAAGTGCTTTACCTCTTTCGAACGTTATTGAAGGTCTGCTAGACATGATCAAGTCATTGGAGTCACTCAAGTTTGACAACGCCCCATCCGTCATGTTCCACATCAAGTACAAAAACTTGTTCCTAGATTTTGCGGTGGAAAGCACCTATAAGATTCTAACCTCTGAGCCGATTGATGAAAGTCATTTTGATGAGATTTGCAAAGTAACTTTTCCCTTGTGCATCAGTGACTATCCAAAGTACGATGAGCTCATCCTCCATTTGCATTCCAGTCAGCCAGAAACTTTCATGAAGTGCTTGCAGCAGTCCTCCGCGTATGTAAAGTCCAAGCTATCATCCATTTTGGATGATTTCCAGGAGAACGGGGCACCACATGCTCTTGCTGAGCAAAGCTTCACTGAGCAAAGTTTAAAGGACATGACTATGATCGACCCATTGAAGAAGTCTGTGAATGACCCTACTACTTCACTAACTCCAGGGTTCAGTACTGATATGACAATGATCATGCCCATGTTGAATCAGTCTGGTGCTGTTAGTAAAGTTATTGAGTCTGATGTCATGGATGTCGACCCCGTGTGTTCAGAAGCTGAAGACTGTGATGCCGAGGGTGATGTTAAAATTGACTACATGAGTGATATTTTTACAGAGAGAAAGGAAGAGACTCGCAGCAGCGCCCCGCATGAGAATTCCGAACTACACAGTGTGACTTCAGGGCAAAAGCCGGTTGAATCTCCTGAAAATTTTAGAGCACAATGCCCGTCTCCTTTTTTGGATGATCCCCAAGTTGATGATGTCATTGATGCTGGTGACCCATCTTTGGAATCCAACGTTGATAAAGTCACCCAAAACATCACTGATCAGATTGGCGGAATCCACATTTCTCCTGAGAAACAACACTTCAAAGCTCCAGACCGCAAGTCGTTGATTAACATCATCAATCGGTCGGATCCATTCTTCGGAAAGTCCAAATCACAAATCAAGATTTTTGAGGACAACCCTTCAGCTTCCTCAAACAGAAACAGAGAAGAGAGTCTACTTGGTTCTGAGCTGCAAAAGTTCGACGTGTTTCAAGATGAAGAAGGGGTTACAGTCGACAGCGTCAGTGAGTTATTGAAACGACTACGCCGTGACCAGACTTCCAGGGAAGAAATGAATCTATTGATCAAATTCTTGCATCATTCCATTAACTCTGAGAACATGACTATCTGGATGAAGGATTCGGGCTTCGTGGATATTATAGGAAGCGTTTTGCATTATTTCAATGAAAGTGTGAACATTACAAGAGATATTTGTTTTAAGGGAATTGTCCTTTTCAAAGAGCTGTTGATTGTCAGCGACTATTTTGGAGGACTTATCACACCAGAGAGTATACTTGAGATGTGGAGAATGTCATGCCTGATTGTGGAAAACCTGAGAGACTTCAAGAATGATGTCTTTGTTTCTGTGGATGAGTTGACAGGTTCTCTGATATCTATTGGTTCCTCTCAAACACGTACCAAGATCATCGAAAGTTGTTGTGCTGTATTGAAGCAAAGAAGAGATCATTTGTTGCTAACATCATTTTGCCTGCTGACTTTGAACAAGTGTGTTGAAGCCGAACCATTAACGCTGGAGCAGATAAAGAGTGTTGACAGAGCTATTTTCGACCTTTTGGCAAGTGATGAGGTTGAGGTTAGACGATTGACTATCATTGCTTATTCCAAGTGCAAGCAAAAACTCCAGACTTACAATGAGAACTCGGTCGCAATAAAGATACAGTCTCCAGATCAAAAAAAAGTTGTCCAAGATACCTACAATTACGTTTTTGAGAAGTTGAGTGTACCTCAAAAAAAGCTGGTGGACTATTATAGTGAAAACTGAAATTCCCCCATTTGCATTATATTATGAAGAACTGTAGACGATGGACATTTAACTTCTGAAACGGTTACTGGAAAAAGATGATAGAGGCCTTACGCTGTTACTGGCACTTTTGCTTTGTGTTCCCCCTCCGACAGTACTTGAGGGTCTAGTCGGTCTGTGTAAAGAGCCTACCTTCATGTGAGCAGAGAGTCTTTGAGCGATCAGAGATGCCGAGGACGAAGAGCGTGGTTTGAAAAGTTTTCCATCGGATGAATTCGCTGCACAATGCGGAGAGTTGTGCTGCTTTTGCTGATACGACTGCTGAACTCTTTGATGGCTCTTTCCTTTTTGGCCATGTGGCGGCGGAAGGAAGTGAGCCGAGTTGAATGAAGTATTAGGGGAGCCACTAGTATATGGTTTAGAACCCGATGATAACGTGTAGTTACTTCCAGAACTCCCAGTGGGTATAATCACAGGATGGAGTTTGTTGCCCAATGGTACATTGCTCTGTAATGGGAAATCTCTTCCAGCAATGCTCGTTGATTCGGCAATCTTAGACTTTCCAAACTCAACAGGTGAATCGCTCTTTGCGAGTAAGTTTGGTTTGAATGATTTCAGGTTGGTAGAGAACGGAAGATGGTGTGGTTTTGAAATTGAAGATTTCTGGGAGGAGCTTGTCTTGACCTGCTTGAGGAATGAATTTGAGACCCTTGTAATTGGTTGCTCCATGCTCTCATATGAGTCATTGAATGAAAAGTCAGCTGTATATGTTCCCCGTTGGATCTCGGGTGCTTTGTGCTTCAGGTCATTGTTTTCCTGCTCGAGGCGGCGTATCCTACCTTCCAACTGTTCAACGTGGGATATCTTTTCCTTCGCCAGCAGTAGAAGCTCTCTCTGTTTGCTAATCTTCTGCATGAACTTGCCAATAAGAGACTCTTGGTAATGTATGCGGTCCATCATTCCAACGTACTGAAACTGTGCCACAGCAAAAAATTGTTCAAGTTGCGCTGGAAAGGGCTCCAAATACTGGCGGATGTCTGGGGAAACTCCCTGGGTGAGCTTTACAGCAGAAACATTGGAGCGGTTGCATGCTGTGCATGTGATTTTGCTTGTGCCACGATGTGCTGTTAATGGCATTGGTTAGTCACTGGTGAAGAGGGTAGATCATTGATTCAGTGGTAGTCGATACCATTGGCATGTTCTCCGCAGAGCAGATGGGCACATGAGGTCAAAAAAAGATCTTGGGTCTTAGTGGTTTCTTGACAGACGCTGCAACTGATGAAAGGCAGATTGAGATCGACTTTGTCTGACATTGTTGGCTTTACCGCTGGGCTTTTATGAGATGGGAGGAAGCACCGAAATTGCGGAGACACAAAATTGAATGTGATTTGCAGGTTTCGTATCAAATCCCTCCTGAACCGGCCTTCCGCGAGCCGGTTCCGCACGCACTCCACCCGCTTCGAGTTCGAGTCATAGGATGAAAAAAAAAAAAAAAAGGTAACAATCACCTGGACCTTCGCTCCTCTCTTCAGCCCTGTTATTCAGACTATACAACATGTTGCGTTTGAACACTTCCATGAGATCTGCTGTCAGAGCAGCCAACTTTTCCAAGGGCGCATCCTTCGCTGCATTCCGTCAATTCTCCCAAACCAGAATTGACCTCGACAAGATCAAGGTTAAGACCCCAATCGTCGAGCTGGACGGTGATGAAATGACCAGAATCATCTGGCAGAGAATCAAGGACAAGCTGATCTTGCCATACTTGGATCTCGAGTTGAAGTACTACGACTTGGGTATCCAATCCAGAGATGCCACCAACGATCAAATCACTATCGACTCCGCCAACGCTATCAAGGAGTACGGTGTCGGTATCAAATGTGCCACCATCACCCCAGACGAGCAAAGAGTGGAGGAGTTCGGTCTAAAGAAGATGTGGAGATCTCCAAATGGTACTATCAGAAACATTCTTGGAGGCACTGTTTTCAGAGAGCCAATTGTCATCCCAAGAATTCCAAGATTGGTGCCAGGTTGGGAGAAACCAATCATCATTGGTCGTCACGCCCACGGTGATCAATACAAGGCCACTGACCTTGTTGTTCCAGGTGCTGGTAAGTTGGAGCTAGTGTACACCCCAACTGACGGTTCTGAACCAAAGACCTTGGAGGTGTACGACTACAAGGGTGCTGGTGTTGGTTTGGCCATGTACAACACCGACGAGTCTATCGAGGGTTTCGCCCACTCTTCCTTCAAATTGGCCCTCAACAAGGAGCTGAACCTGTTCTTGTCCACCAAGAACACTATCCTAAAGCAATACGATGGTAGATTCAAGGATATCTTCCAAAAGATCTACGATGAGCAGTACAAGGCCAAGTTTGAGCAGGCTGGTATCTACTACGAGCACAGATTGATCGACGACATGGTTGCCCAAATGATCAAGTCCAAGGGTGGTTTCATCATGGCCTTGAAGAACTACGACGGTGATGTCCAATCTGACATTGTCGCCCAAGGTTTTGGCTCTTTGGGTTTGATGACCTCCGTCTTGGTCACCCCAGACGGAAAGGCCTTTGAGTCCGAGGCTGCCCACGGCACAGTCACCAGACACTACAGACAACACCAACAGGGTAAGGAGACCTCCACTAACTCCATCGCCTCCATCTTCGCCTGGACCAGAGGTATTGCCCAGAGAGGTAGATTGGATGGCACTGAGGATGTCGTGAAGTTTGCCGAATTGTTGGAGAAGGCTACTCTTGATACCGTCCAGGTTGATGGTATCATGACCAAGGACCTGGCGTTGGCCACCGGTAGATCCGACAGAGAGTCATACGTCACCACCACCGAGTTCTTGGATGCCGTCGAGAAGAGATTGAAGACCCAAGTCGATGCTCAAAACTAGATAACACTATAAAGTTCTACGAAAGGGGTGACAGGTCTTTGACAATTGAATTGTTTTCCTTCTACCTGTAATTGATGTTACTCATGAGATATGGCTAGGATGTAGAGTGAGATGAATCCCAGTTTCTTCTTTATTTCTCCTGTTCCTGTGAGTCAAGGAACTCCCACAGGTAGATCAGACCGTAGTAGGTGGTAAAGGTGAATGCAAGCACTTTTGTCAATGGCTTTGCAAAGTTCCTATAAAAAAGGGCCTGCGTGAGTTAGTACCGCGTAACGGATGAGGCACTGATGTCAGACATACGTGCTGGGATGGCTGGGACTGTGCTTGACGTTCTTGTGGGGTTCGCTCATTTGTATTGGGTTTGGAAATGCTGAGCAGCGCTGGTGATGAAGACAATCCTCTTGTGAAAAAGATACTCTGCCCTTTGAGCAGAGCGGATCTTTGAAGTCTTTTGGAAATCATCTTTGTTGCTCGTAATTAAGATAATGTCGCCGACCTCCGTGGTCCTTCCTGTGTGTGTTGAGGGTTTGTTTGTTTTTTCTTTTTTTCCGCTTGGTTTCGTAATGATCTTCTATGTCCAGTACAGTCTTTGATATATGGCTTACAATCTATTTACATTACTTGTTGTGATCCATTGAGTGCTTTCAGCTCTCTTTCAAGACCTCTAACTGTTCTCCATAAAAGACTCTTTTCGGCATCCGTGGCCTCACCACAAGCGACCCATCTGATTCTGCCCTCTGGATCCAGCACGTAGATGAATCCACCATATGTGTTGTCGAGATGGATCTGCTCCCTGAGATCCAAGCTGATGTTTTTTCTTGGAATAATGAAGTACTTCTCGTGTCTGGACTCGTGTGTGATCTTTCTCAGGCCACCTTTCGAAATCTTGATGAACAGAGCCTTAGATGCGTTCTCAGTGATGTTGAAATCAACAATCTGGGAGTTTGGGAATACATTGGTGAATTTCTCGTGATCTTCCGGTAAGAGATAATTGCTCTCGGATGTTTTGAAGAACGATTGTGAAGCCCTCTCGCCTATTTGGGAAGTGTAGGCCCTGATGATAGTGATTTTGCCCTTGACGGCTGACAATGTCGGTTGCAGTTTGGATGACAAAAGGGTCTCCCCATAGAAGTTTGGGAAGAACAGAGCCTTCTCAGACTTCCAGTATGACGGTGGCGCGACGAAGAACTTTCCGTTCGTTTTTCTGTATGTGTAAACATCGTACATACCAGACTTAGAGATCTCCTTCTCGAGTTCGGCCTGTCTGATCTTATTCTTCTGTGGATCCAAGAAATCCTTGTACTTCCTGTAAAGAGATCTTTGGTCTCCTTTGTTGTCTTCGATAGTTGGTGGGGTCGTCAATCCAATCGGTCTGCTCAACGCCTCCACAACGTGCTCCTTTGGTTTGGTGGCCGCAATCTGGCGGTTGATTTTCCCAAGAAACTGAATCTGAGACGATGTTGAGAACGCTCTCAGGTGCTTTGCAAAGCCTTGCATGATCCTCCGGATTTGGTGTGACGATTAGCTGCTCCCAGGTCGTGGTTAGTCTGCTGATTCCAGCAGCTTTTTGAGTTTTTTGGTTTTTTTTTTGATAATGGTGAGTTTGCATTTTGTTTCCAGCTCAAATCAATCTTGTATGGCAAAACGAACAAAAGAACTACGAAGTGATCATAAAGGTATGCTCTATTTGGTTTTTAAGAGGATCGTTCTATCAAATCCTTCTAATCTAATCAAGAAGCAGAGAAGCAAAGGTTGGAAAATTCGGAAAAAAGGGGGTATGCAAAAAAAGCGGTTACAGGGCTGCTATTCTCTCAACTGACAGTCTAGCCAGTAGAAGAGAAACGGATAAGCCAACAACGTCTCTCCATCATGCTTATAGGAAGAAACCCAGAGCCAAACCTAGGAAACTAATTGGTGAGACTAGCATCTCTGCGCCACCAGTTGCAGGGGAGACAACGTGAACAGACGAGGATGAAGACTGGGAAACAACAGTGACGGCAGCAGTAACTGAAGATGTAGTAATCTGGCGGACAGGGGCTGAAGAGGAGGCTAGGGTAATTGGGGCCGAAACAGTTGACGAGGTGGTAACAACAACGCTAGAAGCAGGGGAAGAAGCGGAAGAAGTGGCAGTAGAAGTGGCCAAGGAAGATGAAACAACGGAGGAAGAGACTGCAGCTGTCAAGGAAGATGAAACAACGGAAGAAGAGACTGCAGCGGCCTGAGCACCAACATCTTTGCAGTTGCCTTGGAAGGCCTGATAGGCAGTGCCAGCGTTGTTGTTAGGGCAAATGGTGTCAAGACAGGCCTTGACAGCGGAGGATTCATTGGTGCAGACGCAGGCAACTTGGTTCAAAGCAGAACACTGGGATGAACCCTTGGTCACTTGGGCGACACAAGCTAGGAGACATGCTGGTGGGGTGGCGATGACCTCCTGGGTAAACAAGGCAGAGGCAACGAGGACAGCGACTGTGGAGAACTTCATCTTGTGTTGGAGGTGGTGTGGTATGTGGTCGTTGAGTTGGAGAGGTGAAATTTAAAGAAAAAACAATCTTTAAAACGAGAAACAGAGCACCATTACATAGTTTCAGGCTCACTCTTACAATCTCGATTCGATCCACGCTAAAAATAGCCCTCTGAAACGACGTAATTCGCGGTGGCGGCTGGACCCCCCGCCCCCGAGATTACTATTGCACGTGACAGGTCGGATTTGCCGCCCACTAAGGTGCTCCTTTTGACATTGACTGGGCCGGCAGTCTCTCAATATCGTTCCTCAGGACACTCCACATTCCACAGGTAGCCGACAGCCGAGACAGACTGCTGAACTGCTGAGCGAATGAGAAGTTGCCTTCAGCGTCTGCCTATTTCCTTTCACTCACGCAACCGCCAATTGACATTCAACACACCTGCTCACTCCTTCACTTACCGAACCTCAGCAACGCTATTCCCTTCCAAGATGGTGTTCAAGACTTCCAACAACATTGAAAAGCCAGATCTCGATGACAGGGATTACAAGATACTTCAATTAGACAATGGCTTGAAGGCCCTTTTGATCAGTGACCCGAAGACCGACAAGTCAGCTGCTGCTTTGGACGTTCATGTTGGCGCTTTCAGCGATTACCAACATCTGCCTGGTTTGGCCCACTTCTGTGAGCACTTGTTGTTTATGGGCACCAAGAAGTATCCAGCAGAGAATGAGTACTCCTCCTATTTGTCCAATCACGGTGGTCACTCAAACGCCTACACCGCTGCAGAAGACACCAACTACTACTTTGAGGTGAACCACCAGTACCTCGAAGGAGCTCTTGATCGTTTCTCTCAGTTCTTTATTGAGCCATTATTTGACCCTTCATGCAAGGACCGTGAGATTTGTGCTGTCGACTCAGAGAACAAGAAGAACCTCCAGAACGATACTTGGAGATTGTACCAACTGGATAAGTCCACCTCTAATCCAGACCATCCTTATCACAAGTTCTCCACTGGAAACCTAACCACCCTTGGTACCAAGCCTGAATCCCAAGGAGTTGATGTCAGGGAGGAGCTCCTGAAGTTTTACAATGACTCTTACTCTGCGAATTTGATGAAGTTGGCGGTAATTGGAAGGGAAGATCTCTCCACTTTGGAAGGCTGGGTGCTGGAGAAGTTCTCTGCCGTTCCTAACCACAACGTGCCACAACCTAAATGGGATGTCCCTGTCTTCTCTTCTGGTGAGCTTCAGAAGCTGATCAAGGCCAAACCAGTCATGGCCAAGAACAAGCTGAACCTATCGTTCCTCGTTCCAGACTTCGAGAAACACTGGGAGGTTCAAACATCGCACTACTACAGTCACTTGATTGGACACGAAGGCGATGGCTCATTATTTGCATATTTGAAATCCCTAGGTTTGGCTAACAGTTTGAGTTCTGGCGGTCACACCATTTCAGAAGGCAGTGCTGTTTTTGGAATTGATATCGATTTGACTGAGAGTGGTTTAGCCAACTACGAGGATATCGTTTTCTACGTTTTCCAATACATTGAGTTATTGAATCAATCTGGTCCTCAAGAGTACGTTTATGAAGAACTCAGAGAAGTTAGTGAAATGAATTTCAAGTTCAGACAAAAATCCTCCCCATCCGCTGCTGTTTCTGGGTTGGCAAAGAGTCTTCAAAGGGATTACATCCCTGACAGATATATCCTGAGCAAGAGTGTCTTGAGAAGTTACAATCCAGGCCTGATTACAGAGTTTGGTAAGTCCTTGAATGTCAACAACTTGAGAATCACGCTGATCTCACAAACACTTGAGACTGATCTCAAGGAGAATTGGTATGGAACTGACTACTCAGTCACTGACATTTCTGGTCCTCTCTTATCGCGGATCAACCATGTGGAATTGAACAGCAAGCTCCATCTTCCAAATAGGAACAGCTTCATCCCAACTAAGTTCGATGTTGAGAAGCTAGAGGACGTCACGGTTTCCAAGAAGCCAACTCTATTGAAGACTGATTCTAAGTACCGTTTCTGGTACAAAAAGGATGACCAGTTCTGGGTTCCAAAGGGCTATATTCATCTGTTGTTCAACCTGCCAACAACAGTGTCCACACCAGTCAACTTCATTCTGACCTCCTTGTATGCGGAACTCATCAAGGACGCATTGACGGATGTTTCGTACCAAGCAGAACTTGCTGGCTTGAAGTTTGACCTTTCCGTTGGAAAAGAAGGTTTAATTTTGAGTATCAATGGTTACGATGAGAAATCACCAGTCTTGTTAAGAGCTGTTCTTGAGAAAATTTCCCAATTAAAGCCATCCGAAGAGAGATTTAACATCATCAAGGAGAGATCATTGAGATCGTACAGAAACCACTTTTACAACCCTCCTTACAACCTTGTCACTGGAATATTTGCCAATTTGATCAATGATAAGGCTTGGTCCACGGAGGAGAAGTTGGCCGTTCTTGAGACCTTGAGCTTCAAAGATTTGGACTCTTTCGTTCCCCTAATCTTCAAGCAGTCATTTGTCGAGGGTTTGATTGTCGGAAACTTTTACAAGAACGATGCCCTACGTATAGCGGGAATTGTGGAAAACATTCTTGAATTCGAGCCACTCACGCAGTCCCAAACTGGAAAGCCAAGATCGTTCCTGCTACCATCATCTGAGACATTCAAACTTGACAAGGTTTTGCCAGACGAGAACAACATTAACTCATGCGTCCAATACTTTATTCAAACTGGTGAAACTACGGAAGAGAGATCTTTTGCCAAGACCGACCTTTTGGCACAAATGATTAAAGAACCTGCGTTTGATGTTCTTCGTACCAAGGAGCAGCTGGGTTATATTGTCTTCAGTGGCGCTTTGGAAACCAGAACCACGTTTGGCTTTAGAATCATCATTCAAAGTGAGAGAAATGCTGCCTATTTGGAATCAAGAATTGTGAACTTCCTGCAAGGGTTCATTAAAACTTTGAAGGAGACTTCAGATGAAGACTTCCAAAAAAACAAGGAGGCATTGATCAACAAGAAGCTGGAGCAGTTGAAGAATCTAGGTGAGGAGAACTCTCGATTCTTGCGTCATGTGGTGTCCGGCTTCTATGATTTCGAACAGAATGAGAAGGACGCTGCGTTGATCCAGCAGATCACCAAAGATGAACTAATCCAATTCTACCAAGAGGACATACTATCCCGGAGCAACCCCAAGTTGATCGTTAATCTACACGCAAAGGGCAGCACTGATAAAACAGAAGTTGATGGATTTCCAACTGGTGAGGTCATTGAGGACTATAGCGCATTTAAAGGTAAGTTGTACCTAACTCCAGCTCCTCATCCAGTTGAGGCCTTGACCGTGAGCAACTTTAACTCAAAGTTGTAATATTCCATGTAATCTAGAATAAAGAGAGTATACATTAGTACATTAGTGACTTACTTTCAATGTAGCATTGAACAGTATCCCAGATGATGAGGTTCATCTATCATTTGACAGCCCATGGATCTGGCGCAAGATGTACAAGACAGCACTTGGTTGAAGAATTCCTTTATTGAGCCACATCAACGTTGTTGGACAACGTGTTGACTTCCTTATACACTGTATCCCATATTAAATAATCGACATTCAAAATCCATAAGACGGACTCCAAACTTCCTATCCAGGACAACATTAATCTAGGATGCTAACATTAAAGGGACTGCAATCCCATGTAATGGCAATGAAATTACTTAGAAACGTAAATTCATCGTGGCAAATGCTTCCAGTTTACTTTTTGATTAAAGATCGGAAAGAGGAGAAAGGCAGGAGAAACAATTGTGAATTTTTTTTTAAAAACGGCCCAACAATATCGTTCCGACAAGATAAAACATCAGGGCTAGAGAGTTTCAAATATCAAATTATATGGCGTTCTATGAAAAGTCGAGTTCTAAGAGCCCATAACCTTGCTTGGGCTACTCTCCCGATTGATTACCTCAATGGATGACCCGGGTGATAACTAGTTTACTACACCATTTCACCACGGACAAAAAGTGTAGCCCTTTATATCATCACGTGCTTTCGAGTAGGGCAGATTTGTGACGGTGAAAGCCTATGAAAAAATACACTCATCAATCTTTCAGCATGTTTCGCGGATAATTAACTTTTAAGTACTGACTGAAGCGGTAAGGGCCGCATAAATCCTGGAAAAATTGTTCCTATGAAAATTCAATGCTCAGGAATTCTGGACTTGAACTAATAACAGACCACAACAACAGATTAATGTAAGTGGCCCCAGAGGTACACAGAGCGCAGAAATTGAGTAAAGCTATTCTCCATGAGCACGCAGAGTATTCATACGGCACATGACATCTCCACAGAATACCCATTCACGGCACTGCGAACCCTACCGACAACTCCAAGAACTCATATGAACTCGACCGCAAACAACATCAATGCTCATTTAAAGAGATCTGTCTGAACCCTTATCTATAACCATTCTTGATTGATGAACCAGTCTCAAACTGCATGAGGACATCTCCGCACGCGTGTTCATCTAACATGAGCTTTGTTGAGGAGACTCTCCCAGACTCTGCGCTCAAACTGTCCTCGGCTCTCATTATGAATCTATACTAACATCTTCATAGCAATATGGCTCACGAAAACGTCTGGTTCTCTCACCCAAGAAGCTACGGTAAGGGTGGCCGTCAATGCAGAGTTTGTTCTTCCCACTCTGGTTTGGTCAGAAAGTACGGTTTGAACTTGTGCCGTCAATGTTTCAGAGAGAAGGCCAAGGACATTGGTTTCAACAAATACCGTTAAGAAAATCCTTCTGTTACATTCACGTTGGTTAGTTCTTTTGGCATCTGAATCTGCAGGTACCAAATTGGAGTGTTCATATGGTTCGTAACTGAAATATTGTGTTATTTGATGGTTTAATATAAATAAAAGTTTAAAATCTATGGTACACTTCTCTTTCTTGATCTCAAACCCTTGTAGGTTCCTTTTAAGTGTCGACACACTCTACAAATGATATTAGTGCATGGTCATTTTCAGTGCAACTTCGAGTCGTGGCCGTAACAAGGTCTTTCTATGGGGTGCTTTCAAAGCAGTTTTGCCTCCCATTTCTGTCACTCTTGTCAGTCAACGAATAAGTTTAATCGAGCTTTTAGGTCTCAATTATGGCTGTCATATTTAAGTGCAACTCTTGCCAGATCCAGTTTATGGACTCTGATGCCCAGAGGTACCACATGAAGACAGATTGGCACAGGTACAATTTGAAAAGAAGAGTTGCGGGATTGACTCCTGTGGATGCTGCAATCTTCGCTGAAAAGCTTGATCAATCCTTGAAGTATGAACAAGAAGTCGATGAGTTTGGGTTTAAAGTATTACCAGAAGTTGTTGGGAAATCTGGAAAGAACAGACTTAAGACATCCAAATCTCTCCATATTCACCAGACTAGAGGCAGACCTGACAACGGTTCCGGAGATTACTCGAGAGATGTCTCTCCAGCAGGCACTGTGGCGTCACATTTCTCTCTTGGCGAGTCTGTCTACAGTCATGCCGGAACTCATAGTGACTATGACACCAACTGTGAGACGGGATCAGAGGCTGAAACTCAGAGCAACGTCGATGACGACTATCAAAATATCGACGAGGAAGAATATGCTGAGGAGCTCGCAGCTGATCCCATCGATAGTTCAATCCAACCAGTCACTTCCTGCATTTTTTGTGGCGTTCCTCATCATGACCTAGAAGTCAACGTCAACCACATGTTTAAAAGTCACGGTCTCTACATCCCGGAACGAACCTACTTGACTGATCTCAAGGGTCTCTTGGAATATTTGATATCTGTCATTGTCCTTGATAACGAATGCCTCTGTTGTGGTTTCAAGGGTAAGAATCTAGAGAGTATCCGAGCCCATACCACGTCAAAGGGCCATTGCAGACTGCCCTTTGAGAGCAAGGGAGAAAGGGCACAGTTTGCTGCCTACTACGACTTCTCTTCAATCAACTCGGATATCAGGGGCTCCAAATCGAGTAAGAAGGTTGGTTTTGCAGGTGAAGATTCCTTGAGTGACGAAGAAGACCGAGAGAATGATGTCGAAGGTACCGGTATCAATGACAACTACACTGTTGCCACCATTGACCCAGTTGACTCACTGTTATCTTTGCCCAATGGCCAGAGATTGGTTCACAGATCTCTTCAAAGGGCCCACAGGCACAACATGCAAGTTGCGCCTGCTACACCATCACAGGGTCAGCTAACAGTTGTAACTGCTGACAGACGTTTGTATGGGGGTCTAACTCGTCAGGAACACAAGAAGCAAGAGAAGCAAATACAGCTCACTGAGAGCATCCTGAGAAGCAAGAATGTTGTCCGTGATGTTAGAAGATCCAACTTCCAACCTCACTACAGGGACCCAATGTTGCAATAAATCTTGTTTCTTTCACCTCACGTTTTGTTTTGCCTATATTCCCCAGCTCCAAATGCTTTCAGTCCAAATGATCTACCAGAGAGCTTTCTCACTGCGGACTTCAGTTCGCTAGTTTCAAATAACTTGCCTTGGGGTGCTGACGTATCAGGATTCTCCAATGGATTCTCCAATTCATTCATCGGGGTGGTGCTGTATTTAGGCAATGACTTATCCTTCCAGAGATTTGTCTTTGTCTTTAGTAACGATTCTTCTTGATCTTTCTGAACTTTCCTGAATCTCTGTAAAAGTTCAGCCCATTTAAATTCTCTTTTCGCTAGCAGCGTTGCAGAATCGCTAACAGAAGGAGATATTTGCGGTTGCTGAATGGTGTTGGTACTGGAAAACGTGTTGATGACACTAACACTGCTTAAGCGGTTCCTTAGGGTTGTGAATGCAGTAGACTGAGGAAGAAGCATTAGGATTCCGTACATGCACTTGTATAAGTATGGATATTTGTCTGGCTCTAGCAATTGTAGTCTCACTCTGGTAAACACCGGGGATTCCAAAAGTTGCACAAGAATGTCAATCTGAACAAGTACGTTGACAGTAATCTCAAAGTCAACAAATATTTGAAGAACTGAGTAGGCCAATTCGTATGACTGTGCCAACAGGCACAGCCCTAAAGTTGCAGGGGCATTCGTGCACCATGCCTTAAATAGAGTCGAAAAAAACTCCAAATCGTCTTTATCCTCCAAGTTTCTCAGTTTCTTTCTCAAGCCAGAGAGCTCAGGTGCAGTTATGAAGTTGTTGTTCAGAATCTGGATAATGATACCCACAAAAGTAGAGTCCTGCTCTTCTTGCAGCACTTTGGCCAATGTCTGATAAACTCTCATTGGATCCAAAGATGTGCACAGTCGTCTAAGAATGAAGTTTCCTCGAGTCTCAAGCAACTTTGTGTTAGTCTTAAACAGATCTAGCAAGCTAATCATAAAGACATGAAAAGTCTTGTCATCACTCTCATAGGATATGTCACTGATGAGTTGTAGATCTCTGTAAATCACCTCTTCACTGGAGTCTGACAAAGCTTTTAGGAGGGTTTTGAAGATATCATTGTGCTGAAGAAGCTCCTTTGGTGATTTTTTGTGAAGCATTTTGAGCCAATCAAGAGTGGAAACTTTGGTGATTTCATTTTCATCAAGAAAATTCATGGTTAGAGTGCTAATAGCCGTGTGGTAGTTCAGCTTCTTGTCGTCAGTTGTGTCAAGTTCAGAGATGAACTTGAGCAATTTATCGTTTAAACTTTTAGAACTCTGCTGAGAAGAAGATCCAGACTCTTGGTTGGACATAGTTTTCAACAAAACTGACAACATTTTTGGCAAGTATTGGACAAAGCTCTGAGGTGATATGTCCAGTAGTGTGTCCAGCCAAGTCAAGACTACAAGCTGGATCTTTTCTTCATTGGAGTCAACAAAAGATATCAGAATCTCGATGATCTTTGGGTAATCAAGGTGGATATCTTCACCTGGAATGTAAATGTCACCGTTGTGTACATCTTGAGGGATGTGAGAATTCGGCGGTGGCTGATTATTCTCACCAGCCGGTATGTCACTATCAGTGAGGTTGTTGGACTTGACCGGTGTGGATGTGTCAGTCTCAGTAATGGAAGAAGTCAACTTCTCTTGCTGATTCTGAGCAAGATGTCTCTGTTCCTTGACAAGTTTCTGAATCTCGTTTACCCGTCTCATTTCATGCAGGAATACATCTAGAGTCGATTGTGTCAAAATTCTCACATCGCTATGCGAGTCCTTTAAGAATGTTAACAATCCTCCTAAAAAGGCAGGAAGATAGGAAATGAAGTCCAAGTTTGGGACAGCATTTAACAAGGTCACCCAAGATACCAGAAACACTCTTGCGAACGGATCAATTGTGTTGATTCTCTCCATAAGCAGTGGAATGAACTTTGGTAGTGAGAAGGCCGTTGGCTGTTGCGGGACATTCAACTGTAATGTCTGTCCACTTGCATCCTTGTAGACGGACTGCGTGGCGTTCTTGTATTCCAGCTCCGGATCCTGTGGGATCACGCTAACATATGTCGTGGCCTTTTCGCAAACAATGTCCTTGATCAGTCGATCCAATAGATCAGCTCCATTCTTGACACTTGGTTCCGAATCCGCAGCCAATTTGCAAAGAACATCAAAAATCTCATTGAAGAAGAGGAGAATTTCACCTTTGGCAACTTTAGAAATGTTATACAGTGACTCACAGGCGTAGTATCTGACACCAGCATCTTGATCACCAAAGCAGGCGAGAACTGGATGAATGATGTCCTCGAGATACAGGGCAACTTCATTCTGGCCCAGAGCAATCGCGGTGGCAGCAAGTCCAATCAGTCCACCATTCCTGGCATTAGGTTGATGGACAGCATAAGCAAAGTCACGAGACAACTGGCCAATGATCTCTTTGATTCTGGCAGAGTTTCTTTCAGTGAGACAAGTCCTGATAATACCCTCTAATTGCAGAGCCTTTGTCTTACGCTTCTCATAAAGCCTATCAGAAAGGCCCTTGGCAAGATCCTCATCTATATGGGCTGTTAGAAATTTTGGTTAAACCGATTTTTAGCACACGTCGAATACTTGCCCATAATGAGTTACTGGACGTTGGTACGGTTATCTGGATGGTTTAGGTGTTGTTTTCTGGCTGCTGTTTGTGTTTGTTATGATATTCAAAACAAATCTGAAAAATGTCTAAAATAGGAAATTCCTGGAAAGGGGAAGTTAATCGAATTTTCCACACACACACAACACATGTGGAGATCGAGATTGGTTCGGATCAGAAATTTCTAACGAGGTAAGTTCTTCAGACTTTTGATACTAACCAGTTAATTAGCTGGCTAGTACTTGAGATATATTAAATTTCATTGGCTAGTACGTAGGTTATCTTAGATTATGATTAATGGCGGCCTGCTTTCGGTAAGAAACTTGACTTTTCATTTCAAAAACCTATGGACGATCACGAACAGTCGCAAAGTGAGGCGCGCTGCAACAAAATCCGCCGGCAAACCGTCGGGAGTTTTCAAGTGGTACAGCTAATTGGACACTCCCTACCCACCATGCTCAAACGGATCCTATAAGAATGTCCCCGAGTGAGACTCTAAAATATATATATTATTTGCTGCTCATACATAGAAAGTGCCCTCGAAACTTATTATATGTCTCATTTTAATATGCTTTCAGCAAAATGACATGAACAAGCGCCTGAACAAATTAAAACCAAGGAATTATTTACAAAAACCTGTGAATGATCCAGGAGACCTGGATATGAGGCCAAAAAACTATAAATATTAATTATGATACAGTATAAGTGATTATAAATTCATCCTCATACGAGGTCTATATAGCCGTTAAAAACCTAGTAAGGTAGAACTTGAATAAAGGTCACTCGTGCCAGTGTTCTGCCTCTAGCCTCATCCCAACCCTCAATTCGTTACTTATTACGATAGCTTAGCTGGCGTCTTTTGGAAGTTACCGTGACAGGAATCTCCACACCTGCCAATATTGCCGTACTGTGTCTCTCAGCTCTAATTCCAAAGTATACAGCGAGACTGTACTCCTTCTCGAGGTTGCACAGCTCCAAGCTGTCATTCAGTCCCTCTGGGATCGACTCGATTTCGGCCCAGAGAGATTCAGGTAGTTTGATTCCAAACACGGCCCCTGAGTCACTGGAGCGGAAGAGTTGGGTGTACATCAAGTCCACGACATGCCAAATAGCCTTTTTCAAAAGTTTGTGGACAATCTTTTTGTCGATTGCACAGTCATGGGCACGGTAATGGGTTCTCTCTATCAATACAATTTCAATTGAGTCCATAATGAGCTTCCCATGTTTATTGCTCTTAGGTCCTTCGATTGTTGAGATGTAGAAGGACTCAGCAGCGCTTGTTGTCGTAAGAAACAACTCCAGGCCCTGTATTCTCATGCCAGGTGTTATCTTGATGTCAGGGAGTGAGAGCTCCAATTTCATGCTCAGATTCTCCCTTGTTGAGCTCCTGATGAATATTTTCTGTATAAATGGCTTTGGTGACGCCCTCTGGTTCTTCTTCTTTCTTCTGAAGACGATGTCGTTGGAGTCAATGAAGCGAGGACCACCAATGATCTCACTGTATTCATAAAAGTTCTCAAATATGAGTTCCTTGACAACGGACAAACTGATTTCGTCATCCTGGTCCTGTTTCTGGGACCCATTCAAGTGAACTAGCAGCTCATAGTTCACACTCCCTGTACTCTGATCACGGCTTACATCGGTGCTTGAGGGCCACGGTCCGTGTACATGACCGTGTCGCAAGCTGTCAGACGAGTGGCTGATGGCTGTGGCCTCGCAATCCATGATTGGCTGGGGTGGGATAACAAAGTGGAAATCAACCGAGTATCTGCCCTGACGAAGTTGCACCCCGCCCCCGTTCTCATCAATGGCGCAGTCTGGCGCAGAGTGAAGGCCACTCGTCAGCTGCTGCGACAGGGAAATGAATGTGTGCTCCTCCTCGCGCTTCTCTCCAGGGACCTTGGTGTGAATGAAGCCTTGGAAATGGACTTGCAGAACCCTGATGAATGTGTCATTTCTCAGATCGAGGTTGACAAACCCAGCGACGTTATCACCCGGGCGCAGAACCTTGGGCGTCTCTGGTCTTAGATGAATGAAGACACTCATTCTATATTCTATGCCCTCAGCTTACGGGAGAGGGAGGCAGTGGAGAGAGAGCGCAAAGCGTGAAAGGATGTTATTGTTGTTTATAAGGTCAAAAGGGCCAAGTTCCAAAATCGTGCATGATCAAAGTTCCCGTTTCTTCAAGAGGAAGATCTTGCTCGGATTTATTCTGAAGACTCCCGCAACAGCTGTTCTGCTTGTGCAATAAGTGAAAAGCAAACTCGGAACACCTGATACAGTTAAAGACTTTAATGGCCCTTCAATTGGTGGTTGTTTGTTAGTTGATGCTTTGGTCGTCGGCCTACGAGTGCTTGTGGGCCGAGCCGGAAAAACAACAAGTTTGCACCGACTTCTCTCCGAGGCAAGAGAGACAACAGGGACTCAAGAGTACCAACCGTACGCGCACACGTCGATATAGCTGCGGAAACTCTCAGTGTTGTAACCGGAGAAATCGATAACCTCCAACTCCCTCAACAAACAACATGAAGTGGAGAGCCACCTCAGCCCCCTCTCAGTCCCCCTTCCAGCTGCGAGGCCCC
>JAJMKO010000007.1:0-34111 GCA_030569275.1 [Candida] sanyiensis | reverse complement strand
TCAGCGAAATATTGAGGTCAATGGCAAGTCTGCGCCTGATACCGGGGAGCCCGATGAATCAACCAGCCAGGAGTATGAGAACTTACCACCAGATATCCGCTCCAAGCTGGTCAAGTTTGCCAAGTATGAGGCAAAATATCCACAGTTACTTGAAGCATACAAGACTGAGAAGAGCAGGAATGACCAGGTAGTCAAGTTCGAGAAGATTCTTCAAGAGAACACCCCAGTATCCGATATATCTGAACCTGAGGCATTGGTGGAGTACCTCAACAGTCTGAACATGAAAAACGAGATGCTCAATGAAGAGATAAGACGATTGAACAAGGACTCTAAGAGTCAGACTGAGTCAGAAACCATCATCAAGGAGCTTGAGAACACAGTTCTTGATCTGAAAAAGAGTGCCCAACAAGATGCTTCTGTTCAAGGTGGGGCACCTCCTGGAAGCGATGCTGATGCCTCTGATCGTATCGTGGCCATTGAGAAGGAGCTTTCTGATGCGAAGGCTACCATCTCTGAGTTGAACAACAAGAACGCCGACTTGGAGAGCCACGTCTCCAAGTCTAATGAGGCTTTACAAACCAAAGTCAAGCAGCTCGAGTTATCCAATGTCGAGCGCGGAGGCGAGATCCAGGAATATGGGACCAAATTGAAGGCGATCACCGTCGAGAAGAAAGACCTCATTTCCACAGTGCAGACGTTGAAGCAGGAGAAAGCATCCACAATGGGGGAACTTGCCTCACTGCACACCACATTCAAAGATCTCCAAGAGCAGTTTGACTCATTGAAGGCCAGCTCAAAAAAGCAAGTGGATGAGTTGAACGACCAGCTCGAACACAGGTCCTCCAACTCAGCTGAAGTTGACAAACTTTCACGACAACTTGAAGATCTCACTCTCTCTAAAATAGAAGCCGAGGAAAAGTTAAAGGCATCCGAACATGAGACCACTGATTTGAAAACGCAATTACAAAAGGCAACAGAATCAATTGACAAGTTAGAGGGCACTTTGAAAGAAAGAGACTACACTATTGTTGACTTAAGATCTGAGCTTGATACAGCAAGCAAGGTCGCTTCCGAAATTGAAGAGTTGACGAATGAGACGAGCAAGCTCAAAAACTCTTTAAAACTGGCTAATGATGAGATAGTGGAGCTGAAGTCAAAAAGCCTGAAGGTAACTGCAGAGGTTAGAGAAGAGAGTGTTGTTTCTGAACAGACACCAACTTCCAAGAGTAGAAAGAACAAAAAGAAGAAGAAAACCTCCTCGGCTTCAGCAACACCTGACTCAATCAAGGAGACGTATGAGGACACAAAGGAGACCGCTTTGGCCAAGGACGGCTGCTCAGAGGAAACAATTAAGTCTTTGAACTTGGAGATTGCCACTCTTGAGTCACAGGCAAAGGACTTAAAAATCCAATTAGAAGAGAAAGTTTCTGTCAATACCCGTTTGACCAAGAATCTCGAAGATCTTAACTGCAAGCATGATAAGCTAGCGTCTGAGTACCATGAGCTCAATTCAGAGAGGGCAAAGGCTCTTGATGGCAAAAGAGAGGAGATCACCAACTTGAGAGACATGTTGAAGGATGTTGGCAATGACTTGGTTGCGGCCCGCGATGAAGTGAAAGATCTTCTTAAGGCCAAGGCCATCGCTGAAGGCGATCAGAAGGAAAAAGTTGATTCTTTCAATGAGACCGTGGCTGCTTTAGAGACTGAGAAATCTGACTTAATAAAGAAACACGAGGAACTTAAGAGAGAGATCGCGGAGGCAGGGAATGGAGGTAATTCCTCACAAGAAAAAATTAAGTTGTACGAGCAGTCAATTTCCGCCTTGGAATCTGAGAGGTCTGATTTAGTCGACAAGCTTCAAGAGCGTGAACATGAACACACGAAGAAGATTTCTGAGCTGTCTAAAGCAAATGAAAAGATCTCCGACGAGCTTGCCTCTGCGATCAGCAAGCTTGAATCCAAGTGTTCTGAACTTGAACAGGTGAAGGAACAGGCTGGTGCTGCTTCCGAGGCCAAGAAGACGATCTCTGAACTGGAGAAGTCCTTGAAGGAGACAAAGTCTAGTTTTGAAACGAAGTTGAAAGATCTTGAGAAGGCTAAGAGCAAACTAGAGTCAACCATTGAATCATTACAGTCAGAGATTTCTGCGAGCAAAGCCACAAAGGTCAAGTACGAGGAGGAGCTTGCCGAGTTACCTAAGCTAAAGAAGTCAGAGGAAGCCTTAACGAAGGAACTTGCTACAACCAAGAGTAGCTTAATTCACAGGGAAAAGACTATTACGTACTTTGAGAAGCAGGTCAAGGATTATGATCACCTGAAGACTCAGTTACTGGAGGAGATTACCAAGCACAAGGCCACCAACCGTGATTTGAACATGCAAACCACAACTTTGAATGACCAGGTCTCGAGAGCCACGAGAGAGAAGGCTAAACTAAACGAGCAATTGAGAGAAGCTGTAAAGCAGAAAACTGAGGCCAGCAAAGAGGTTCAGGTGCTAAGCGACAAGATTGATTCTCTGCAGGTGAAACTTGAGAGTCTTAAGGAGATGAAATCGACAAATAGCGACGAATATGAACTGTTGAAGAGACAGTGTGATGAGTTGGCGTCGTCCAACAAGGAGGCACTGAAGAGAAACAAGGAGCTAGACGAGGAGTTGAACGAGAGTCGCACATTGCTGCAAGAGCGCACTCGAGAGGCTGGAGCAATCAGAAAGCTGTTGATGGAGAAAGAACAAGAACAGGAATCCCGCTTCAGCGAGCTCAATCGCAAGCTACAACAGGCTATTGATGGCAAAGACATGGCACAATCAAACTCTGACATCTTGATTGCCAAGGCTCAAAGAGAGCTCACCGATTTGAAATTGAAGTACAGCGAGATGGAGAAGCTGGCATTGTCGTGGGAAAGCAAGAATGAGGCCCTTAAGCGGGACATTGAGCAATTGAACAGCAGTAATCTTGACTTGGAGAAAGAGAGAAAATCCTCATCCACCGATAATAACGAGATTGCCAGTCTTTTGGAGAAACTGAGAGGCTCTTTGAACACATCAGAGAAGAAGGTACGTGAATACGAGCAACAGAACAACGTCTTGAAGAGATTGAATGACGATCTGAATTCGAAGATCGACAGATTGACCAAGAACTTCAAAACTGTGTCGAACCAGTTGAAGGAGTCCCAGTCCCAGGCACACTCCCCGGAGCCACAGGCTGCCTCGCCTGGCCCATCACGGTCCAACTCAGTTACGTCCAGTTTGGTCCAGCCTATGTCTAACAAGAACGAGGCTGAGATTCCGTACATCCGCAACGTGTTGATGGGATTCCTGGAACACCGTGATCAAAGACAGCAGCTTCTTCCAGTCGTGTCGATGCTACTGAAGCTGAGCAAAGCGGAGGAACAGAAGCTGCTGGTGTCGTTGAAGTAAGGCATGATTAGATATCTTCAGTAGTGGATTTTTTTTTCCACCATTTACCCGTTCCCGCGTCGTAGTTTATCGTTATCTCGGCCCCAGCGGACACGTGGAGCAATCGATCACTTGACAGGTGAATCATTCTCACACAGCCGCGACTCAAATACTCCTATCCGCGAAAATCTGGAATTGCGTCACTAAACGATAACAGGCAGGCAGTTCCCAATTTCTTCCTCTTCCTCCATGCATTGTCTATCCACCACACACCCAGCAGAGCCAATGCCCCACAGAAGCGGAAGCCCAGAGTGTGCAGACGCTGCACCCCAAAGCGATGCATTCGCTTCTTTGCCCAAATTACATCCAGCCAACGTTCTGGATCAATCCACTGCCACCGACAGTAGCCGCCCAGGCAGATCAAGAGAGTCCAGCATGAATTCCCGGACAAGCACACACAGCTGCAGTGTATCGCCCATTAGACCTTCTCCAGGGACGTTGCCGACATCCCAGCGGTTCCGCCACCCGTCGTTCTCCAGCACAGGCTCCACCGCGGTTGGTGCTGCTGCTGCAGGCGCTGCCACCGCTGCCACCACCACCGCCACGACCACGCATAGGCGCCCATCGCTATCTGGACTTAGAGATGCCTGTGACCTCTCTTCCAGCATTGGTATGCCCTACTCATATTCACTGAGCTCAGGCTCAGTCACTACACCGAAGAGCACAACAACTCACCAATACTTCCCTCTACCTGGAAATGTTCACAACGCCCCTGTTTATCAGCCACTGCCCCAGAGATCACCACGGTCCAGCTTCTCTGCTTATGATGCGCTCCATCCTGAAGTAACCGCTAGAGGCACACTCAACCCTCGCAAAAGAAGTACTGGAGAGGTGTTTGATCTCATGGAGAAGGAGCAAGATGCAATTGTGTTGAAGCTTATGCGAGAGATTTCTGACTTGAAGCAGGACAACCGTGTTTTAATGAACACAATAAATCAACTTACTTCGGGAAAGGCCTTGAGAAACACGAAACGCTTAAACTCTACCTCTTACATCGTGGATCACAACAAGCAGAGCAATGACGGCTTGGAAGCACTAGATCTGAACAGGGAAAGTCAACCTTCACCCCACTAGGGAATCTGAGTGATGTTCCATCCATTCTACGAGAGCTGATTCTAAATGAAGGCTAGACTATAGGGCGATTTATTCTTTCTTCTAGATTGCAACAATATTTTTTTAGGGCACACCAGAGCTTTTTGTGTCACAACATCTTGATTGGAACCACATATAAATTTGATCATCATCCCGCAATCATTTTATTAATCACGGAGTAGCACAATACACTACAAGTTTCCTAATGAAGTCGAAGCACTTGCTCTACTCCTTCCTTTTGCGAGTTCCATTCAGCCATTGCTGCCCTTTGTTTGAACAACCGCACAATAACAATCAATATCCTTACGCATCACTGTCCACATTTGCTGATTTAATTGGCTTGAATCCCAGTATCCAGGCTGCTGAGCCATTTCCCCAGTGGTTGACAGATTTTACGGGATTGACGTCCTGGCCTGGTCTTGACCCTCCTTACATTCCGTTGGACTTTATTGACTTTTCCCTTATCCCAGACATTCCCCCTTACCAACAAGGAGTTTGCCCAGGAAAGGATAGCTGCTCTTTTGACTGCTGGAAATGTGTGGAATTTGATGATGTTTACACATGTCCCAAGATGTCTCAAACGTTCGACGACGGACCATCCCCTGCCACCCCTAAGTTGTTAAGTCACTTGCAAAACAAGTCTACATTCTTCACTTTGGGTGTGAACGTTGTCCGATACCCTGAGGTTTATAGACAAACTAGAGACGGAGGCCATCTCATGGGATCTCATACATGGTCACACAAGTTTTTGCCTGCATTATCCAACGAAGAGATCATTACTCAGATCGAGTGGTCAATCTGGGCCCAGAATGCCACCGGTGGCCATTTGCCAAAGTGGTTCAGACCACCATTTGGTGGTATTGATAGTAGAGTCAGGAGCATTTTGAGACAGTTTGGGTTACAGAGTGCTTTATGGGACTATGACACGTTTGATTGGAAATTGCTACAGAATGAGAATACCGAGGAGAATATTTTGAACAACGTTCGTTCCTGGAGAGACAAGGGTTCTGCTGGGCTAATCCTTGAACATGATGCGGCCCTTTCAACTGTTAATGTCGGAGTGAAGGTAAATGAAATCATTGGTGCTGATCAGTTGAGAGTTAACGAATGTGTTGGTGGCATAGATTACATCGAAGTTTTCAACTAAAGTACAGAAACGCAGTCACAATGATCTATTTTGTTGCACAACTTGTGTAGGTTCACTTGAAGAGCTTGGCAACTGAGACTTGAGACTCGTCGTTTTTATTCAGCACCTTAGCAACAGCGAGCTCAAAGTCTTCTTGTGTCACATGGATTCTTCTCTCTCTCAAAGCGTACATACCAGCCTCTGTACAGACACCTTTGACATCGGCACCAGAGCAACCATTCATCTTCTCCGCAATCTTTCTAAGGTTGATACCCCTTGTCAAGTTCATCTTTCTGGAATGAATTCTCAAAATCTCGGTACGGGCTGCAACGGTTGGTGCTGGAAACTCAATCTTTCTGTCAATTCTTCCTGGTCTCAACAAGGCCGGGTCAAGGATATCCAGTCTGTTGGTAGCCATGATGATTTTAATGTCCTTGGAGTTCTCGAAACCATCCAGCTGATTCAATAGTTCCAACATGGTTCTCTGAACTTCAGAGTCACCCCCAGAGGAGCCTTCAACTCTTGAAGAGCCAATCGAGTCAATCTCATCCATAAAGATGATAGAGGGAGCGTGTTCCCTAGCCATCACAAACAACTCTCTGACCATTCTGGAACCCTCACCAATGTACTTTTGCACAAGTTCTGAACCAGAAACTCGGATAAATTTACACTCAGTGTGATGTGCCACAGCCCTGGCCAGGAGAGTCTTACCGGTACCTGGTGGTCCATACAGAATAACACCCTTTGGTTGCGCAATACCCAGACTCTCAAAAAGCTCTGGATGTTTGACAGGAAGTTCAATGACTTCTTTGATCTCTTTGATTTGTTTCGTTAGACCACCAACCATGTCGTAAGTGGAGTCTGGCACCTTCTCAACCATCATTAAACTCACCAAAGGGTCAACCTTATTTGGAAGTATTTTGTGCAATTGATATGAGTCGGACTTCAGACAAACCCTTAGAGAAGGTTTGATTTCTTTGATGTCGATATCAGCGGCTAGGTCGACGATGTACTTGCCTTCAGGGTGAATCTTGACCAAAATTTTTTTGCTTGATAGTGCCTTAATAACCTCTCCAACATAAGAGCCTGGCTCCTGCAACAGTTTGAGTTCGTCCTTCAGTAGAGTAACTTTGGAGTTTAGTGCATTTCTCTGAGCTTCCAGTCTTCTTAGATTCTGGGTTTTGGCGTTGATTTCGATCTCGGTATCTTGAATTCGTTGCTCAAGGAACTAGGTGAAATATTAGTCAATGCCGTTTGTGTTTGATCTCATGGAGAACACTTACTGGTTTGATTCCACCTTCATGGACTAGGGTTGACATCGTCCAGTGCTTTGGAACTCGGTTCAGAGTTTTGCTATGTGTTGATTGGGGAAGGTGGCAAAAACCAAGTTTTGTTATCCTACGTAAGCTCTTTCGAAAACTTCCGACCACCCATGTGACGAGCCTCGGAATATGACAAATGTATCAGCACCACTAATGTTGCAGCCCCAGACCACAGCGTTCTGGCAACTACCAGGGATGAACAGAAGAGAGAAGTGACAACCGCTACGGCATTACCTCTTTGGTACGTTTAATTTCCCAGGAAATAGCACAACGAATAGATCTGGTGGTACATTGCGATTAATGGTTTCTCCGGTTCCCTTTAGTTGTTTTCTTCTGTTGCTCAGCGCAGCCCCATCGTGTGCCAGCAGTTATCAGCAGTTCTGCCGATGCCAGTATGGCGGTGCATATGACATTGCAGTTGTTGCAAAATGCACGGAGTGTTCCAGAGATTACTGCGCCAGCAATATGGCCAACCTAATTGGGCTGGAGAAAGGTGATTCGTCTGAGGCAGAGCTGCAGTTTCAGGCCAACTGCTTCCAAAGAGAATCACTCAAGGATCGTGTAATAGTGTTTGGGTTTGCATTCTTAGTGTTCTCGTTACTGGCAGTATCACTAGTCAAACCTCTGATAACATAAATACACAGATCACTTGACACTTTTTAAGGCTTTAGTGTAGAGAGCACTATGTTCTGAAAAATACGTATGCCCTCTCTCGAACCCCCAAAAGGACCCTCGCGTAATTCCCGTCACGATGGAGCGGTCAGCAAAACATTTTTGAGAATGGGCGGCGAAAAAAAAAAATCATCAAAAAAAAAAAAAAAAAAGAACCAAATCAAACGGTTCACAGTCACGGACAAGTCACTAAACCGTAGGGGTACCCAAACAAATCCCTATTAGTTTAGACCAAGTAACGACATTTGATCAATTTAGTCCAATGTCCAACCAAAATCCAAACCAGAACCCCAACCAGAACCCTGGTCAAGGCGGTTACAACTCCAACCAAAGTTTCAAGAGAAACTACAGACAGAACCCTAACGTCCAGTACGCTCCTTACCAGGGTTATCCAGGAACCCCAGAACACTATATGGGCTCCTATCCTCCAGTGTATGCCCAGTCTTATGGCTATGCTCCAGCTTATGGTCAAGGCTACGCGCCAGCCAGACACGGTGCTCATGCCTACACTCCACCACAAGCGGGTCACCACACAATTCATCTAACCAATCCTTCTGGTGAGGATCTTGACATCAGCTCTTTGACCCCACGGACCCCAAAGACTAATAGCGCCACCTTGAACAAAGCTTCGAGCCCTGTCAAGTCCCCATCACCAGCTCCTGCCACTGCAGCCCCTGGTTCAGCTCCTGCAGCTGCTACTCCGGCCAAGAATGCATTGGCTGAGGCTTTCAGACAACAAGTGCTTGCTAAGGCTGCCAAGGCCAAGTCAAAAGAGGAGCCAAAGGCTGAGGAGAACACAGCGAAGAAAACTGAAGAACCAAAAAAAACCCAAGAGACCAAGGAATCTAAGGTGGAGGAGCAGCCGCAACAAGATAAGCAAGAGGCAGCTGCAGAGGCAGCATCCAAATTGAACGAGGAGAAATCTAAGGTCCAAGAGCAAGAGCAAGGGCAAGGGCCAGAGCAAGAGCAAGGACAAGAGCAAGAGCAAGAAGATCAAGTTCAAGCTCAAGTTCAAGATCAAGATCAAAATCAAGATCAAAATCAAGAGCAAGAGCAAGAGCAAGAGCAAGAGCAAGAGCAAGAGCAAGAGCAAGAGCAAGAGCAAGAGCAAGAGCAAGAGCAAGAGCAAGAGCAAGAGCAAGGGCAAGAGCAAGGGCAAGAGCAGCCTGCTGTTTCCACTGTCGACGAGACAACTGAGAAGGAAGCTGACAATGCCTCACAACCTGCTACCAGAGAAGCTGAGCCAAGAGATATTGATTCCATCCCAGAAGCTGTCGAGGAGGTTAAGGAGGTGAAGGTTGAGGATCCATTGGCCAATGCCTTTTCAATTACTAAGTTCTTCGCTGTCTTGAACGAGGCCAAGCCAATTGAGAATCCATTTGAGTTCAAGTACCCAGAAGGCATCGTTGCTCCTGACTCCAGCCTTTTGAAGGAGAACACACCGAAACTAAGATATGACCCAGGATTCTTGGTTCAGTTCGCATCAATTGTCAAGTTCCCAGTTGACGAGCAATTCAAGGAGAAAATCAAGTTCATTGAACAGGGAAGAAATGAGAGATCAGGCTCCTCTAGAGGAAACTCTAACTTCAAGAGCTTTGGCTCCAAGTCTTCCTCTAATTTGAGAAAGTTCGACTCCATGAATTCCAGATCAAACTCCAGACAGAGCTCTAAGAGAAGAGGCGGCGGAAACGGTAGAGGTGACAGAAAATCCAACAGGTACAGAGACAGAGGCGACAGAGAAGACAGAGAGGACAGAGAACCAGAAATCCCAATTGATGTTAAGCCACTTGAGAAGTCTGCTACAAGATGGGTTCCAAAGTCCAGAGCTAACAAGACAGAGGAGGTCAAGTACGCGCCAGATGGCGTGACTGCTCTTCTAAGCATGGATGATATCTCTAGAAAGGCCAAGTCCTTGTTGAACAAGTTGACGTTGGAGTACTTTGATGAGATTTCTGATGAGCTATTGGAGATTGCCAACCAATCTCAATGGGAAGAGGATGGCGCTTCTGTCAAGCAGGTCCTAGACAACACATTTGACAAGGCAGTTGACGAACCTCACTGGTCTGCTATGTACGCCCAGTTCTGTGCCAAGCTGTGTAAGGCCATTTCCCCAGATGTCAAGGATGTTTCTATTCTAGATAAAGAAGGAAACCCACTTTCTGGTTCCCCACTGGTCAGAAAGTACCTGATTACAAAGTGTCAGATTGAGTACGAGAAGGGTTGGTCAGAGGAGCTTCCAACCAAGGAGGATGGTTCTGCTCCTGAAACTGAAATGATGACCGAGGAGTACTACAGAATAGCCAAGATTAAGAGAAGAGGTTTGGGTCTAGTGAGATTGATTGGCCACTTGTTCGATCTGGGTTTGTTGAGAGAGGCTGTCATTTTGACTTGTCTGTCGAAGTTGGTTAAGAATGAGGAGGATCCAGCTGATGATATGGTTGAGAGTTTGATCCAGTTTGTCAAGACCATTGGTAAGAAGCTTGATAGCCAACCAGATACCAGAGGAAAGATCAACGCCATTTTCGAGATCATGAAGAGAATGTCCACCCAACCAAAGATTCCAAGAAGATTACAATTTGCATTACTGGACTTGATAGATTTAAGAGCTGCCAGATGGGCTGGCGCTGGCGAGCAAGGTCCAAAAACCATCAAGGAGATTCACGAGGAGGAGAACAAAAAGCATGCTGAGGAACAAAGACAGAGATCTGAAAGAAAGAGAGGTGGTCACAACGACTCTAGATCAAACTCTTCCAGAAACTCCAACTGGAGCAACAACAATCGCGTCAATGATTCCGATGCTAGAAGCCTTGGCCGCGTTGGTCAAGCATCCTCTTCCCCTTCAGGCCCACAGAACTTCTTTGGAGGTAAGGGCAAATCCCCAAGAGCTCCAACTGGAAATGAGTCAGCCCCAGCCACATCAAGTCCACTTGCGGCCAGAGAGAATTCTATCAGAGCTGGTGCAAACAGTTTTGCCTTGTTGAATGATGACGATGAAGAGGAGAACGATGAAGAGGCCAAGCATGCTGAAGAGGAGAACGCTGAAAACAACGAGTCGTAATAGGATCCTTCTAACACTATCACTGACCTCTTGGACATATATACAGGTAACACGTATGATCATTTGCTAGAACTGTATGTTTATTTTGAGTAGATTGAGGAATAGGCTATTCTGCAGCTGTTTGTGCTTGAGATGACGAGAAATGACCAGAGCTCTTCAACTTTTCAGGTTCTGAGCAGTGATGCTCAAGCTGAACACCCCCAGCCGAACGCATTCTCATCTTCGAGAAGAAATCACGTCTTCTTTGTGGAGACCCAGAGCTGAGAGCTGCTGGGTAAGGCGTCAAAGAGTCTGCATCTTCAGAAATCGACTCTTCAACCAGCTGCACTCTAGACATCTCTTGCCTTTGAAACAATAATTCAGGTCGTGAAAACCCAATGAGACTCTCATCACCTGATAAAGGATCTTCTGGATCGCCTCTGAACTCAACCAATTCTGGAATAGCTGGTTCTGAACCAAGCTCCGTAGCTGGCTTCCACCATCTCAACTTTCTCAAGTGACTCTTTCCTGAATTTAGGTCCTCAGATTTTGTCAAAGAATCACCAGGAAAATCAACGTCCGTAACGTGCTCAAGATGGTCAGGATCTTCTGAAGCAAAATAGAGACTCTTTGGGGTCTTTTGTTTTTGAACGAAGACAAGAGATAGGAAGTCATTTGAAAACTTGAGTTGAACGCCTGGGGGTCTATTCCAAAAGAAGGACTCCAAATCTCCATAATGCACCATTGAGTCTCTATTTGAGTTTTTTGAAATGTCGTAGAGTAGTCCTAGCGTGATTGCGCTAATCAACAACAAGATTGAAAGACCCTTTGACAGAGACTGGTTCAAAACCTCAGTTGACAAATCGAGTAGTCGTTTTCCAACCAACAATGTCAAGATGAGAGCTAGAACCACAAATATGGAAGCATTTGCCAGTTGGACTGAAATCCTAGAGAGCATCTCATTAATCTTTTCAAAGGCTCCTGCTAGAGGGCGCTTTTGAAAGGTTGCAGACAGTTTGGGCATTTGGCTGTTCTGGGTGGCGGGCTCAGCAGCGAGCTCTGGAGAGAATGGAAACTTCATTATATGTGTGCTTGCAAACTGAATTCAAAAATTTGAACTGAGTTACAGCTTTTATCAATTGAAATCAAAAATGCAGTTCAATTAGATGTTCATGTCTTTACCCCTTTTTGTGTCAACAACCCAGCAGCACGCTGCCAACAGATCAGGGTCGGAAAAAAAAAAAAAAAAAAGACGCACGCTAAATGACAACTAACTGAAAGACAATCTCATCCCTCACAAGCAGATGACGAAGACTGTATTCGTGACCACAGGAGCGACAGTAATATTTGAGGAACTTTTACGAAATGTTCTGACGAAACCTTTCTTTTCAGCTCTCAAGGAAGAGAGCTATACTACCTTGATCGTCCAGTATGGCCTGCCTCCGATGGGCGAAGTGATCTTCCTGAACAAGACTGAAGGCTATAACCGTTGGAAGTCTGAGGACGAATGGGTCGTGGAAACTGAAGGGCTTAAAATAATAGGACTGGCCTTTTCCAATGATGTGAACGGCATCATCTTAAGGTCAGATTTGGTGATTTCCCATGCAGGCACGGGGTCCATTCTTGACGCGTTGAGACAGAGGAAGAAACTTGTGGTAGTGATTAACTCCAATTTGATGAATGATCACCAGACCCAAGTTGCAACTGAGTTGAGCAGGAAGGGGTCAGTTCTTAGTTGTACTCCAAAGTTGGATGACTTGATTTCTAACATCCAGCTGGCTGAAAAGACAACATTGACACACTTACCAAGCCCCTCAAGATCAGCTTTCCAGAGGTTAATCGAAGAGGTTTGAATTATACACAGATTACAAGAATGCATGACTAATCTAAACTTTTTGAATAGCAAGTGTCCGTTATTCTGTCCTTTACTTACTGGTGAACGCTCTCAGCAGAGCAGCACGGTCATCGGTGTACCGGTCAAAAGAGATTGCCGGCTTGATTAGGTTCGGCTGATCTATCCAATCTCTTTGATATGGATCCCGGTCACATTCAAGCAAGCCTGATTTCATCATACGGTACTGGGTCAGGATACTTTGTTCATCAGGAGATGAGAGGGAGAAGTCTGTGAACTTGGGATGGAAGTCCAAATCCAGGGAGAACAATTCCTGGAAATTCTGTGAAAACGAACCGAGAGAACTAGGAACGTTGGGACTTGGTGCCTCGAAATCACCATACGGAGTGACCACTTGTGGGAAATGATGGCTCTCAATCTTGGTAGTCTCAAAACTGGTGATAAAGGTTTCGTTAACCTTGGTTTTTCTGGAAGATAATCGGTTCTGGTCAAGGTCCAAAGGGAATGGATTGAGAATCTGCAAATAATTGACAAAGAACTCGCTCCGTCTCGAAAAGAAGGCCATAACTCTCGTGAAGTAGACGCCCAGTTCTCTTAATTTGTTGGGCAATGAGTCAACAAGTGCAACTGGGTCGTAAGGGTACACGTTGGTTGGTCCAATGAATCGATACTGTGTGATGTATCTAGTTTCTGGGAAAACATTGTCCAAAATTCTGGCAAGGGTGTAAAAGACAGAGTAGAACAAGGCATGGATAGGTGAGGCGCATGTGTTGATTGTGAACACTTCGCTGGGCATTATCTGATAGAATGTGTAAAAGATCTTGTACATGAATGCTGGAGGGTATGTGGTGACGTATGTAGGATCAAAGCCCGACTTGCCAGGGGAGTTTATGATCCCATTCTCCAAAAAGTCGACGAGGCTTACGTGCTGGTCAATGAATGAGTAGTCAGCTGTTTCGGTGACAAATGGCTCCAATCTCTTGACAAAATCGAGAAACTCGTAAAAGATGTCAAATGTGTAGTTTGGGAAGAACAGAGCTCTGTGTAGTGTCAATGAAGATTTGGCAATGAAGGTGACTATGGGTGAGGAGTCATGAATATTGGAGTACAGCTCTTTTAAGATGATGATTGAGCCGTTAATGTAGTAGAATGAAAGTGAGCCCTCATTCAGAATATCACCAGACTGGAGGCAGATGGTTGGGGTTGAGACGTTGGCAAATTCTTTTAGCGCTGCTTTAAAGTCACCTTCCTTTTGCGAGGTCAAAATTGCTTCAACTGATTTTCTCAATAATGACAATGCGTTCGACTTGTGCCTTCTTGCAATGTGGAGCAGGTCCCCCAATTCCTTTTCCTTCGCTTCAATCTGACTCTCTGTGATCAGCTCATGACGAACTTGAGTTTGGAGCCTCTTAGACAGTTGCAAGTGTGTCCAGAACCCTGAGAGGGACAGAAGTGGCGCAAACGATTCCACTTTGGTAGTGAAGAAAGAGTTGTTGACCATGTTTGTGTAGAACAAACGGGCATCGTAACCCGCTTCAGGTTCATGGAAGAAGTTCACTAACTGTGACTGCAAAAACCGCGGCTTGATGTGTTTGACTAGTGGCAAATGAATTTGATCGACTGGTGTTGACGAATTATTTGAAGGGGAATTTGAGGTTGGAGTCAACAGGGTCTGTTTTTGTTTCTGTAACACTTCTTCCTGGGCTGCCTTCTTCAATAGAAAATCCTCACATTCATCTCCTGTGAAGGATAGGTAGCTGCATGGTATTTTCTCCTGCCGTATCATACAATTTCTGCATTCCGGTAATTGCTCGTTACACTTCATTCTCCTCTCTTTACATTGGACGCATCCTAATGGCGATTATTGTTAGTACTAAAATCAGCGAGCGTTGGAGAGCCCTTTGGGAGTACGCACCTAGTTTAGAGTTCTTGTGCTTTCGTCTTGACTTCTTGACTGGAGCAAGCGGTTCGCTATCCCATGTATTAGCTGTCATCTTTGACTATCGCTCATGAAAGTGCCCTACGGATGCTGGGAACGGACCAGCTCCTTTTCTTTTAGGTTTTTTTTATTATTGGATCGAATCGCATCGGATTTTGCGCGCCCAACACCCGACATTACCAAAAACCGAAAGCCGAAAGCCGAAAGCCGAGACCCCTACCAGCTCCAGGGCTTCTGTGCGGGATGCTCTGTCACGTGCTATCTCTCCATCTTGTGTCACACAAACGTTGACCAAGTTCAGATTCTGGGTTTCTCCTGTGAACACTGCCGTCACAAGAAAGCAATGTGCAGATTCCTGATCTTCAAGGGGAAGGAGCCTATTCTCCTCTCTAACCTGCTTACGAAACCGGCACATTCGATCATAAAGTGAGTGTTGTCCAAAAGCAGAGCTCTAAGGGGAAAGAAAAACATTGACTAACCCCGATTTCACAGTCAGTCCTTCGACAGTCGCCTGCGGTTGGACAAAAGAAGACCAATTAACGGCGATGGCTTTGGAGTTGGCTACTACTCCTTGGATCCAGAGTTAGAGTACGGTCCATGCGTTTTCCGTGCCATCACACCTGCCTGGAATAACTTGAACCTAGAGAGACTTGCTGAAAAGACGAAGTCTAATCTTGTCTTTGCGCATGTTAGAGCGTCCACTTATGGCGTTCTGTCAGAAACCAATTGTCACCCGTTCACCTATCACTCTCTGATGTTTATGCATAACGGAGGATTAGCCAACTTCAACATTGTCAAGAGAAAGCTAACCAACCACATCAAGGATGAGTACTTCTTGTTCTTGCAGGGTTCTACCGACAGTGAATGTTGTTTTGCCCTTTTCCTAGATACATTGGACAAACTTGGAGTTGACCCCAAGAGCAAGAGAATACCCCATGCCAAGCTACGTCAGGCTTTACTAAAGACGATAGATTATATCAGCGGATGGACCACAGAGGTTTCAAATGAGCCATCCCTGCTGAACTTTGCCGTGACTGACGGTGACTCGGTAGTGGTCTCCAGATACATCACATCCAAGACTGAGGAGGCTGCCTCTCTCCACTTTAGCTCTGGAAGCAGCTTTGTTGAGTACGAGCCCAACCAATACAGAATGGAGAGGCTTGATCGTGGCCAGAATGTCATCATGGTTGCTTCTGAACCACTTACTTTTGAGCGCGAAGATTGGATTGCCGTTCCAACAAACTCAGTACTGACAATCAAGAACCAAACCGTCCTATTGCATCCTATTATTGACGAGTTTTATCAAGAGGACCCACTTTACGCTCGTTCTTCGGACTACGCAGAAAGCAAGGGATTAATGGGTTCGGTTCCAGTATCTGAAGCCCTGGATTCAGAGCTGCCACCATTGGAAAGAGAAGGCCGTTCCAGACCGTTAGCTGTATAGAATTTTATACAGAGCACAGTGTTTTTTTTTTGTAATATGTATGAAGCTTGAAGAGGAAGTCATCACAACTGAAAGGCAAAGCCGAGAGAGGAAAAAAAAACAAAAACCCCTGGGCCAATCTTGAAAAAACCAAAAAAAACTTCGAGACCACAAAGAAACACTCCACACTCATAAAACTAGGATGTCTTACAGCGGATTTGGTCTTGACACCATAGGCAAGGGTGAGAAGAAGCCATATGCGGATATGACGCCAGAAGAACAGGCTGAGGAAGGAGCAAAACAGATGATTGAATTCATGTCATCATGCCCTGGAAAATCAGCCATCTCTGGTGTCACAGGTTTCGGACTGGGTGGTGTTTTCGGTTTGTTCATGGCTTCTGTGAGTACTTATGCTGAACATGAGTCTTTTGTTGAAAGCTGATTACTAACTTCCACCCAGATGGCGTACGATGTCCCTGTTGGCGGAGGAGCCAGTCACATTTCAGATCTTCCCTTCAAACAGCAGGTGAAGCTCCAGTTCACTGACATGGGAAAACGTGCCTGGTCAAGTGCTAAGAACTTTGGCTATATTGGTATGATCTATGCAGGTGTGGAGTGTGGTGTTGAATCTGTCCGTGCAAAGAATGATATTTACAACGGCGTTGCTGCAGGTTGTATCACTGGTGGTGGTCTTGCATTCAAATCTGGTCCGCAAGCTGCCTTCATTGGTTGTGCTGGATTCGCCGCCTTCAGTACAGCAAGTACGTACCTTGACTTCCAGCCCTGTTTTGTTCCTCTTACTAACCTTCTTTTCCCCCAGTTGACCTTTACATGAGAAGTGAGCATTCGAAGCCACCTGCTAATGATTATGACGAATGATGACAAAAAGTATTAAAGATAACAAGTGTACATAGATAGGGTATTTATATAATGATTGAAACCCCCACATTTCACTCTTGAGTTGAATGTGATAGAATACATCGGATTGTTACCAATACAACAGTGATCAGGAAGAGGGAAAGAAGAGGACTTTCTAAAACAACGACCCACATAGGAAATGGTGTTTGACTATTTCGGGTATGCTCATTGCAGGATCCATTTTCTACTATCCCAGTATTTATAGCTGGCTCCTTTTCAACATCGAGGGCGTAGGTGGTTGGAGCGACCTTATCTGATGGCGTACTATGGTCTTCACCATACTCTGTGGATAGTGGGGGAGAAGCGTGTGATCTAAAGATATCTGAGGACCGTGACAAGCGAGATATCCTGGTGGATGCTGCTGTAGGTCCCTGTGTATGGTCTGTAATGTTTTTCAAATATGGCAGAGGTAACGGATCCCCAAGATACGTTCGCAACCGTTGGTGCTTGAACTCAGCAGACACCATTGAAGTATGTTTTGCAGCGGTCCCATTGGATGACTCTTCCAGGGGTGTGTTTTGTTTGTGGATGTCCTGATTGAGCTTTCTGTACAACTGTTGGATTCGTTCACGTTTGACCTTTCCTAGACGTCTGTTGTCGGTTGATGGTAAGCCAAGACCTTGGTGAATCATGGTGGGAATTCCTCGATTTTTTTGATCAGAGAGGAATGCTATCTAATTCTGTACACAAACCCACCGTGAGCGAATGAGAAGGCATTAAGTGAACTGCTTTGAGTAGAAAAAGCCTTACGTACGGATGTCCCATATTTGGATTTTTTGGGTAGATCGTTTTTTTTTTTATTATTTTTTCTGGCTCCCCGAGTTATACTATATGAGAACCTGTGCCTGTCCACAATTGGATTCAACCAAATGATATTAAATGGTCTATGTTATGCAATTGACTATATTCAAAGGATTCAGACAATGTGGAGCAATTCGTCCTATTGAGTTGATTGGGATCATTACAATCATTCAACAGAAAAATGCTCAACCCATTGTGTCTCCCAAAACGTAAGAAAAGGTTCAAAGGAATAGAAAAGAAACAAGACTAAGGTAGGTCATGTAAATGCTTAGATTCAAACAAAACAAAAAGAAAAACAAAAAACAAACAAAACAAAACAAAACGAATGAAAAGTAAATTGGAAAAGGGAAAAGGATTAAAGGTAAAAAGGGGAAAATGAACGTACCCAGACGTGAACCATTGTCTTCATAGTTTTAGCTGCAAAACAACCGGGATGAAACACACTGGTAATCAACTTGGGTATTATTAAAAGGAAAAGTTGGTCTGGTTTCCAGTGTTGAAAGTAAATTGGTTTCCATCTTGAGCTGGTGCCAAACCAGTATCATCGAGTTGATCCTCATCTGGTGCAAAGTATCTGTCAATAATGGTAAAAGCCTTCTCGTAAATCTTGGAGTTCTCATTGTTTTGGGCGTCAAAGATCTTCTCCATACCACCACACTCTTCAATGAATAGGGCGTTCTCATTCTCTGGAAGACCTCTGGCTTCTTTGTCAACCTCACCCATCTTCAAAATGTTCTCCAAGGCATCCAATGTGACTTCAATGATCTTGTTATCAGCAACAGCCAGTAGATCACATAACGGCTTGATACATCCTTGGCTGACCAAATATCTGATGATATCTGGTCTCGCCAAACCACCAGAGGAAGCATTGGAAATGGCCCAACAGGCTTCCTTCTTGGTCTTATAGTCACCAGATTCTAGTAGTCTGATAACAGGAGGAATCAAGTTTGCCTCAATAACAGCTTGAATTTGGTCAGGGTTACCAGCTGTGATGTTGGAGATAGTCCATGAAGCCTCCTTTCTGATTGAGTCTTTGGATGAGGACAGCAAAGGCAGAAGAGCAGGCAAAAGGCCAGCGTTAATGACAATTTGAGTTTGCAAGTCATTACCAGTAACAATGTTACCAATGGCTCTCAGGGCAGGGGTTTGAACCAGGGTGGATTCATGACCAAGCAATTCAACCAGTCTTTTTGGAATTCTGTTGTCCACAACAGCCTGGATAGCCTCATGTGGACCATCAGACAAGTAGGAAATTGCCCAACACGCATCAACAAGCGTTTCAACATCCATTGAGTAGATCAGTTTGGCCAATGTGGGCAAAGCTTGGCTCACAATCGCCCAATCTGGTTGAGGGCTCTTACCTCTACACAGGTTGGACAAGGTCCATGTGGCTGTTCTGACCAAAGTCATCTTGGAGGTATCAAAAAGAGACAGCACTGGCGCCATGGCATTGCAGGAGAGAACGTAATCCCTGTACTTAGAAGAGTCACCAGCAACATTACCCAAGGCCCAAATGGCTTGCTCCTTCACTTCCAAAGAGCTGGTGTACAACAGTTCGACAAAACATGGGACAGCACCAGCTTGGATAACAAATTCAGTCTGTTCAGAGGTACCCGATGCAATGTTTGTTAGGGCCCATGAAGCTTCCAATTGTAGCATGTCGTTGGGGTTCTTCATTAGAGCAACCAAGATGGGAACAACACCGGACTTAATGACTAGATCAATTGGAGGGTTTTTCTCTCTAGACAAGATCTGTCTGAACTTGATGGTGGCGCCGAGTTGGGCATCAAAATCATTGGACTGAATCTGCTCCATCATTCTTGGGAGTTCTTGTTGAAGCTGCTGCAAAAATGAAGACTCCTCATCATTCTTAAATCCCTCGTCCTCCTCATCAGAGTCCGCAAAGTTGGCAGTTGACTCGCTGTTGAAGTTTCTTCTCTTTGCCAATGTCTCATCTCTCTTTGCTTTTCTCAATTCGACAGTTTGATTCTCACGACGGCGACGTAGTTCATCAGCGTTAAATCTGCCCTTGTTCTTGAAGTTGGTACGACGGTGATCCGGAACGTACTTGTTAGTTGAATCAGACTCCATGATAGTGAATGTGCAAGTGGGAACTATATGGATGTAAACTTGGTTTGAGAGAAGTAGCAATAAGGCAACAGCACCTGACCACTCAAAGAAAAAGGTTTGAAATGTTTTAGAACTTTGGGCAAAAAAAAAAAACGAAAATTCCAAAAAAAACAACTAAACATCCCAAAAAGGAAAGTATCTCATTTAATGCCCTTTGAGGACGGGTAACAAGCTTTGTATTGTTAACCGAGGCAACCGAGATTCGCGAAGTAGCCAGAGTGGACTGGACACCCAAAGGTACTGATGCGCACTGACCACTATAACCATCACTTGATACAGAACTACTGTTTGCAGAATAATGAATCGACTTTTGCATCACCGCAGCCTGCATATAAGTACCAGATGCCTCAATGACGGCATCAAGGTCAGTCGACCATTTTCACTGAGTTCTTCAAAGTTGGAACCGCATTTCAGGGTGGGGCTTGACCCTTTATACACCTCCCCTTCCCATAAGTTCGTGTCACTGATGAAAAGAACATCTCTTGGATTTGGTTTGGTGGGTCTCTATGTTTCTCAATTGATGGCCTCAGTTCCAAGTCTTTTTTCAGAATCTGTGGTTTACGCAACGATGGGGTTGTCGATTGTGCCCCTTCCTCTAGTGCATTTGTTGACGCAGCATCACGTCGCCAGAATCTGGAGGTTATATGACAATAGGAAGCCACAAACTCTTGACAACCTAACCAAGGATGAGACCTTAGTGGCTGAGAAGATCTCGGTTACCGGACGCAAATATTACAACACATTAATCAAAGTGGAGGAATTGGAAGTCTTCAAGCAAAGCCCTGTTAAGACTAGCTGGAAGACCCAGGATGGACTGTTCTATGTGAAAGACAATATTGGTGGCATGAAGATGGAACGTATCTGGGGTATTGCTGAGAATCACAGTGGCATGGACAATGGCCGTTTCTTTGGCCAATGAGGCTCTGTGATGAAGAAAGAGAAAAAAAAAGCACCCTATTTACTATTTATTTGTATTGTATATATATATTATATATGTATGACATTGACCGAGTAGGCATGGCTAACTTTAGCCCTGTATTTGCGACGTGAGTGTGTGTTTGTTCGAGGATAGGGACTAATGCGGACAAAAACACGAAAAAAGAAAAGAAGGACTTCCTGGAACTTTGACTTTTGTTACGCCAATTCAAAAGCATACTTAATTGTTTCCAAAATGGCGGACTCATCCACGATGGACATTGATGTGAGTATCCTTCCCTTCTCTGGGAAAGACAAGTCCTAACTTCCTGATAGCCTACCGAGGTAATATTGAGACCAAACTCTGTTTGGATTCATGGTGTTGATGACCTTTCCACCAGCATCATCAAAGACTACCTAAAACAATACACCGATGAGTTCTTTACTATCGAGTGGATTAACGATAGTTCGTGTAAGTGCTTTTTTTTTATGAATGTTTTAGTGACCATTGCTGACATCTGGGCACAGTGAATGCTGTTTTTGAGAAGGACCAATATGCTCAAACAACTCTTGCGAAGATCTCCATTGATGACAGCGTTGATAACCAAAAGGAACGTCTTATACACCCTTTATCTGACCAGAAGAAAGATGTTGCGTTTACAGCGAGACTGAGTACCATACATGACAGGAAGATCAAGCATGCCGCTCAATTTTCCAGATACTACCTATTCAATCCTAAGGAGGAGGGGAACCGACGCCGCAGAGCACACGATGACTACCGTGAGCGCGAGATCAACCGCAGAAGAAGAAACAATGAGGACGAAGATTTGTTTCCCTCGAAGCAAGCAGCAGTGCCTTCCAAAGAACCAGTGGAGGAGTCTCAGTGTAACGCGGAACCTTCCAATGGATCGCTACTGGAGAGACTAGGTGATATGATCCAAGTATCCGAGAAGATTGCATCAAGGGAACTGGACGAGGATGATCTTTTCAAGAAGTAAACATCAAGTACAGACCTAAAAATCTATTCTTCAAATTAGTGTATACAACACATGTAGGGATAAAGACAAAGGAATCATTATGAGAAAATAAAAGCATGTGACATAGCGGCAAACAGGGAGGAAAGGGGAAAGTGTGAGGTTTTACATCAACAAAGCAAGACCAGCGACAATGGCAGAGCCTAGACCAACACTGTAGGAGGCGGCGCCGTTGGCAGAAGCAGCCTTGTTGTTGTTGTCAGCAGTCTTGTCAAATCTACCATATCTATGAGTACCAGTCTCAGCTGGGGAGGAAGAAGCCGGAGTCTTGTTGAATCTGCCGTAAGAGTGGGTACCAGTGGCCTCTGGCTCTTTGGAGCCTGGAGTCTTGTTGAATCTTCCATCAGAGTGGGTACCAGTGGCCTCTGGCTCTTGGGAGCCTGGAGTCTTGTTGAATCTGCCGTAAGAGTGGGTACCAGTGGCCTCTGGCTCTTGGGAGCCTGGAGTCTTGTTGAATCTTCCATCAGAGTGGGTACCAGTGGCCTCTGGCTCTTGGGAGCCTGGAGTCTTGTTGAATCTACCATAGGTATGGGTGGCATCCACGGAGGTTTCGTCCTCTGGAAGGGCAGCAGCAGCAGCAAAAGTGGCACCAACAGTCAACAAAGCAGCGAACTTCATCTTGTAAGAGTAATAGATGAACAACCAGTGGCTAGCTTAACGTTGTTCTATTTCGAAATTTGTTTGTTTTTTCGGCTCGTGGAAAAAGGAACGTACTTCCATTTGTTCCGATGGTGGGGTCCAAAACGGGAAAGTGGCGCAGAATTGTTTCGCCAAACATCCGTTTTCAGCGGATTGGCTGCTCTTTTCGGAAGAAGAGGAACAACTGTGTTCGGGACCGGAATGATTTTCCACCGGAAAGTGCGCCAATGGCGAAATACATGTTCGCCAAAACGCGTTAAGCTCGGCTGGTGATAGATGATAGCTGCCTTTTGGTTGCCGGCTGCCCAAGCAAAGACAGATAGAGACACCAACGTGTGTGTCAAGGGAAAGGAGCTGGAAGTCCATCATCATCACGAGGCCGCACGTTGACCAGCCCTTGTGGTAATTTTTGCCAAGTTGGAAACCATCAATTATCACGCCAACATTAAATATGAGCTCGTAAATATTACTTTCCGGGTACTGCTTATAATCTGGACCTACCCGCGCGGAGCCCAAGCCAGTCAATATTAATTTTTAGGATTCGAAGCTTATATCGTACTATAGATGAAAAAAAAAAATATCATGGCATTAATCATATCTCGAAGCTGCCAATTTGAGAGGCCACCCAGAATCTGTCTGAATTGTGATTCAGGGGCTTGGTCCGTATCGTTGGCGATCAATTTAATTTTTAATTGTAGTGAAGTGGTACGCAGCTTGAAACGAACCCTCTTTGCAACCAGTAAGTAACACTGCCAATACACTGTGCAATAGACACAGACTCATGTATAATGCACATCGCTGATCCTTGGAGTGAATGTGAGCGTGCTGAGTAGATCATATCTTATTGGCCATCCTGCCGAGTTGTTGAAAAACTTTGCATGTCTCTTAAGATTAGCAGGCAGGCGAACGTGGGCCAAGTCAGCAAGACGCGAGCCCTAGTGAGAAACGTTGGATATCTTGTACATGTACCGACCCTTCATTGGCCCAACGAACTAGGCAGCAGGGTCTTAGTTGTGATGGTGCTGGCTCAATTCCGTGACCAACGAGAAGTTAGATGACAAAGATTGGCGTGCTGTGGTCATTTTTTCCCATGCGGAATTATTTTGTAGTCCAGGCACCGTCGTGCACGGTTGCGCGGACCTGGACGCAGGTGCGAATTCGAGATCTAATTGAGAGTACGTAGGGTGTAGAGATGGGGAACGTAGTGGATCCCCCATGAGTCGGACTGATGGCGTGAGCGCTTGGACACTCAATTTTCTCACTCGGTTGGTGGACCTTCTTTTCTGGGGCGGCGAAGGACGGAAGAGGAATTGCCCTCACCCTCGCTTGGACTCTCCCACCCCTCAAGATCACGCAGAGCAAACAATAGATCCGCAGTCTCAGGTCAGTGGCCACAGTCCCCAAACCTGCAGGAGTATGCAGTCTCACGCTACAGTCAAGGTAGGGTCCCCTAAACCTTGACTCTCTACCAAGCAAGGCTGATCTCCCTGCAGACAGGCGCCGCTCAGCGGAATTCTAACTTGTGACTTGGCCACCTGTTCAAAGGATCAGAGCGGAAATACGTCAGAGAGATTTGGCCGCTAAAACGCGTATAAAAGGGTCCCTTAGCCGCTTTGTTCAAATCCCCCCCCCCCCCTCTGTTGTCTTCTATTGATCTCTATAGACACATCTTCAATGGGTTCCTTCAACTACAACAAATACACTGAAAGCCAGCTGGCAGGCTTCATCCTTCGTGGTTTCCAGGCCGCTTTCACTATCATAAACTTGGGTTTGGTTGCCTACGTCATCGATAAGTGGGGCTCCACGGGCTCAATGGGCTTCAACATGTTCACTGTGGTGATCACCCTTGTTTACTTCATCGCACTCGCCACCATCTCTTTTGTCAATCCTGGTATCCTCGTCATTGGGGGTTCACTTGTTTTGGAGTCGCTGCTTGCCCTCTTCTGGTTCATCGCGTTTATTGCCTGGGCAGCCGATTTGGGAGGTATCAGCTGCAGATACTATTACACCGGCACCTGGGAAGCTTGGTATGGCGTCGGCTACAGCGTCTCCTCTGGCCCATGTCACGCTTCCAAGGCCGTCATCGCTTTTGGTGTCTTCAACTTCTTGCTCTTTACTGCCACCGCTATAATGTTTGGCATCCAGGTTGCGCACGTTGTCATTAGCGACAGCCCAGCGAAGTTGTGGCAAACAAACGCGACAAACGGTTACTCTTTGAACTTGCCAGCCCTTACACTTGTTGGCCGCCCTTCCGCCGTCACTGGGCCATCCCAAGACGACTTTGAAAAGGGTGTTGAGATCCCAATTCCTTCTAATACGAACGACCAGGGCTCCAATCACTCCACCAGCGGTACCACGTTCAACCCAGCTTCTGCAGCTCCTGCAGAGACTGGGGCCACGCCTTCTGTCGAAGTGAAGTGATCTTTTCCAACCTGTGATCCAGGGCTCCAGGGCACTTCTCCCCTTTATCTTCTTTACAACTTAATAATTAATCGAATATCCAACTAAATCTTCAACACACGCCCGCTGAAAGGTGTAACACGAGCAAAAAAGGAAAAAAATTAGCAAAAAAAAAAAAAAGAAAAAAGCGCTAGATCAGAAAAAAACCTCCAATATCAAACTAAAAACCTTAGGTTGTTGTTGCCTTTCAACCAGAAGCTGACACCGAACCATGAGCAAGGCAAATAACACCCTATCCAAGTACAAGATTGTCTTCCTTGGAGAGCAGAGTGTGGGAAAGACCTCACTAATTACCCGTTTCATGTATGACACATTTGACGACAATTACGCTGTATGTTACCCTTTTTGGACTCTCTAGTGCATGATCGACACATACTAACGCACTGATAGGCCACCATTGGCATCGATTTCCTTTCAAAGACAATGTACCTTGATGACAAGACAGTCAGGCTCCAGCTCTGGGATACCGCTGGTCAGGAGCGCTTCAGATCTCTAATACCTTCCTACATCAGAGACTCTCATGTCGCTGTTGTTGTGTACGACATCACATCTAAGAAATCATTCGAGCTGGTGAAAAAATGGATTGAAGATGTCAAAGGTGAGAGAGGAGAGAACGTTGTCATCTGTCTTGTTGGAAACAAGAATGATTTGGTTGATAAGAGACAGGTCTCTATAGAGGATGGCGAGAGGAGATCGAAGGAGTTGGGCTGCCAGATATTTATTGAGACCAGTACGAAGCTTGGGTACAACGTCAAGACTTTGTTCAAAAAGATTGCTAAAACTCTACCAGACTTTGATGACATCAAGGATGATAAGCCTGAAGGTGAGTGTGAAATACTCTGTCGGTTGAGAAACAAGTACTAACAACAAATAGTGATTAATATCAGCACAGAAACCACTCAAGATGATGGACAATGCCAGTGCTAGGAACTAAATACTCCTTTCCATTCTTTCATATCCGGCTGCCATTTAGTCAACCCTTAACATTAAAAATCACGTTGAATGTGCTATGCACTTCGTCTAACTGCCATTTTCCCACGGGTAAGTTTTGTAACCATTTTTTCAGGAAGAAAAAAAAACGATGTCTCCGTTTTCCCCCACTACGATTAAAAACAACCTCAAGACAGCCCCAAACAATGTTGAGAACACCACTAAGAGCCGGTTTGAGGATCTCTCGTCCTTCTCTACTGAGAACTGTGGTTACACAGCAAGATATCACACCTTCAAAGCTAGCTACTAATTATCCGCTGGCGGGCGTCGAGACCAAGCCGACCAACGCCGCTGAATACGTTACCACCACCATGGACAACATTGTTAACTGGGCCAGAAAGTCATCCTTCTGGCCAGTCACTTTCGGTTTGGCTTGCTGCGCCGTGGAGATGATGCACGTGTCTGCTCCAAGATATGATCAGGACCGTCTGGGCATCATTTTCAGAGCGTCCCCAAGACAATCTGATATCATGATTGTTGCTGGTACCTTGACCAACAAGATGGCTCCAGCGTTGAGACAAGTCTACGACCAAATGGCTGAACCAAAGTGGGTCATATCAATGGGCTCCTGTGCGAACGGTGGTGGCTACTACCATTACTCGTACTCTGTGGTCAGGGGCTGTGACAGAATTGTGCCTGTCGATGTCTATGTCCCTGGCTGCCCGCCAACTTCTGAGGCCCTCATGTACGGTGTTTTTAGACTGCAGAAGAAGATGAGAGCAACTAAGATCACCAGACTTTGGTACAGAAAGTGATCGCCGTGGCTCTGGTCAACTATTTATTCTACCTCTATTTATTCCAGTATTTATTCATCTATTTATTTATTTAAGTCGACACAAGGCTGACACCAATACACGCTCACTTTGACCAATTATAGCATCTGGAATCCCTTGCTTGCTGCTTACCCCGAACTGCTATTCACTGACACATTAGCTTCACTAGGTCGCGGGTGAAAAGCAATTTTTTCCCATCAACAAACGAAACCATGTGAGAAACAGCAGTTAGGACCAGCAACAGCGACAACTGAGACTTCAAAACAATGAAAGTTAAGCCGTTGAACGACTTTGTTATCTACAAATCGCAAGAAAGCCAACCTGAATCCCCCCAAGAGCTGGAGAAGCTGCTGTATGCGCATTATCAGAATAAATTCGAGACACAGCAGGGGATCCTCCCGACACCACACGCAAATGCCGCCCAGTCAACGCTGTACCATGACCTCAAATCATATCAGCACAAGATACTGCGAGGAAGCAAGATAGCATTGGATCAATACATGGAGAACCACAAGCTCTGGATCCCCCAATTTGGCCATGATATGATTCCCGTGGGCACATACCGCGATTCAGACCAGGTCCACAATGGGCGAGAGTTCGATGCCTTCATTAACTATGTCCACATGCCAAAATTGGTGGGTCGCGAAGCTATCCCTAGCTTTGTGTACCATTCAGCGTGTTCCCTGGGTGGGTTCACCTACATTTTGGGTGGTGCTCGAAAGTTCTCTAGTGACAGGAATACCCGATTTGTAAACACAGACCTCTTCACCATCAAGAACAAAAAGACACTCCCATTTCCTTTGGACAATGGCATTTTGAACCATCCTACAATGCTACCTAATGACGCCCTCTACATCATCAATATTGAGGCGAACAGTGTCCATAAGGTTGATGTGAGCGGTGACGTGCCTCCACCTTTGTACTGCATGTCTGCTTCAGAGATCACACAGAGACACATCTTCTACTATGGGGGATTCCAGTTTGTGGACAAGATTGTCAAAACTGCAGCTGGTGAGTTCATCATCGAGAGGGACGTGGTTTTAAACAATAATGGATACATTCTCGATACCACATCATCGAGATTCAAAAAGTTTGATTTGGTGGCTCATCCTACAATTCTGACCAAACAACCAGTCACCGTTCCCAGATTCGGCCATACAAGTACATCATTGAACATCCATAAGTGCTTACATGACACCGAATTGACAATTCCTGCAACTGTTTTCATTATGGGTGGATACAGAATGAACCAGGAGGATAACTTTGAGACAATTGCAGACCTCTGGAAGGTCGAATTCTCAACTACGTACAGAGGCAAGCACCACTACCTGGAGTTTGGTGAAACGATCCTGGCAACACCTATCAATAGCAATTTGACCTTGGAATTGGTTATCCCGCCAGCAAGAGCATTCCATGTCGCCGAAATCATTGATTTGGAGTATACTTTTGGTCCTGACAAGGAACCGAAGACGTCTGAAGTCAATAACCACAAGGTGGGTATTGCTCGCCCGTCATCTCCAGACTCCTCTAACTCTTTTAACCTTGACGAAAGCCTCAAGTTGAAGAAGAGGCTGATAATTCATGGAGGCACTTTTGACAATGATATACTTGGTGATACCTGGTGGTTTGACTTTGATGATGAACTATGGAACCATGTCCGAACGTACTACCCTGTGAACCAAGATGCAAATGAACGCTCAACAGATGATGAGTTGTTCCAATGTCATGTCAAGACAGTTGGTCATCAATCCTTGATCTTAGACAAGTACATGTTGCTTTTCTTGGGAGCGCAACCCTCTTCATTCTCACACCTGGGTGAAAAGACTGGTGAGATACCTGATATCTCACATCTCATGTTTGAAATGTCGTTGAGCAACGAGAAGGAGCTTTACAATAGGCTATTTTGCCTCAATCTCGTCACTCAAACCTGGGTCCTGATAAGGTGCTATCACAACTTCCAAGTTACTGCAAACAAGAACGAAAAATGTCCTACACTCGGGTGCTTGGGAAGTATCATTTCCCACAGCAACTCAAAAGTTGTCTCTTGTGGTGGGTACCTCAAGCCTAGTACTTCAGCACATTCTGAAAAGGAAGATTTTCATACGCTCGCCTCGAACATGTGCATTTTTGAGTTCCCATTGGGTATGTCTACCAACGATGCAATTAGGAAAGTTTAAAAAGTTGAAGATAGCCCTTGAGAGCAATTCACGGCTGGCCGCAAATCACAATATTCTCTCATTCCAGTTCCAGTAGCTAATGATCGCTGCTTCTCTAGAAGTTGCCCAGATCAGTATTTATCGTACATCCAAGGAGCACAGCTCGTTGCTCACTAGTGAGGTTGTCAAACCGAATCACATACCAGCCTGCATAGGTCATAAACACAGTCAAAGCGTGTTTCCATTTCTCTTAGTAGGGGCTATGATGTTGCCAGCAACGGGATCTGTTTCAGGGAAGCTATACGCAAAGTGTTTTGAGTCAGTTCTGATTCGTTGCTTGATTGAAGACAAATGGCTCGTTCTTAGGTACCACTTTTTCTTCTCAATGCTCTTACCAACAACCTTTCCCATCGAGGATCATCTCAACTGTGGATTTAATCATTGTGTAACAGTTTGAAAAAGACGTTCCCCTGGGCATCGAGGACATCAATGTTAAAGGGTCTCCGTAACTGTGTGCTTTGTCTGACAATGCTGCTGGAAAGACCATTGGAATTCTCTGTGATAGGTCCTAACTGGTTCTATGGTGGGTAGTTCGATATTCTGGAACACTAACGTCTCAACTGGTAGTCCAATAACACATTGACCTTTGATATCTCAGGGAGAACAATTATTACTCGTTCTAGGAGAAAGCCTGCGTTGTCTCTTTGGTTTTTTTTTTTTTTGGTTTTTTTTTGAAGGATTTCGTACGCCAACAGAAGTGATGGGTGACCTACGATGATCTTTATAAGCCCAAAGTGGGCGCAGTCGCTGCCAATTCGAAACGGTCACGCTGCTACTGCATAATTTCACAGCCCGTGTACGGTGTTTACCTCTACGCACTTGACAGGAATCTAAGTTCCGCAAAGCCTAACTCTCAGGGGAGTCATGTCAGTTTCTCTATTCCAAGCCACGGTAGAGATTGATTCTCCGTCTTCTCAGATAAAAGACATCTCCCACATTTACCGTGTAGTTGGTATCATGATGGATGAGGTAATGGCCCAGAAAACTAATGCTTGGACTGTTATAGTCGATGCGTCTGTATTCTCTCAGAGTGGAAGAAACAGCATTGGTCGAGTCAAACTGTCCGGTGGTTAGGTCCATATTAGGGATGGTGCATCTTGGGCATCTGTTGCCTGTAGTCATCAAGTGATCCTCCCCGTCTTGAGTTTTCAAGTAGACCTTAAACCAGATATCAAGATCCACATACTGTGGTGCATCTTCTAGAAGAAAGTTGGGCCTGAATTGCACCGCTTCAACTTGTCTAGAATGACCGTTGTTGACCAACCGGCGGTTTAGATCGTCAATTGATGTTTGATCAAGTATGTGAAATGGGAAATAGTCATGAAATAAGGATTGTTTCATCTTTGTGAGATCCTGAGGATGATAGGTTTTGACTTTCTTACCCATTGGTGTAAAGAGCAAAGTCACTGGTTTGTTGAAGTTCAAGAAGCGGTAGAAATCTTCAGGCACTGCCGATCCAATGTCAACAGTTCCAAATTTCACTCCCCACAAGTTGGTCCGGTGTTCTTCTTGAAACTTTTGATGTTTGCGGATGAAGTCTTCATAAACGTTACAAGGGAGCCTGAAGGAGTTGGTTAGTCCCGAGAGGCCATCCATTGGGTAGTGAAATTCAAAGAAGTTCTCTTCTAGACACACTCTCATTGAGACAAGACTCATTTTTGGACAATTCCGGAGAGTCACGGCCTCGAACTGCCCATCGCTCTCGAAACCAAACATGTACTGTCTGTCATGCTTCAAACCATACTCGTCCACTTCCCACGATTCAACTTCAAGAAACGAACAAGACTTGATTGGGTAGATGTAGATCTTGGATATCTTACCGGCGTAGGTTTTGCGAAAACTTAAGGTGTCGATCACTCTAAACCTCCAGTTGATCAAGAACGTGAGCCATGCTGAGGTCGTTCTGGGTAATTCAGTGAGCCTCAGGCCAAACCACTCGATTATTTGAGGCAGTAGCAACAAGGGAAATAAAACAGTGGCCAGAACGATGAGGAATAAAATCATGTAGAAATAGACTTTGAAGATGGCATTGCCGTCCACGACGTATCTTGTTGGTGGAAGTTGAGAGGCTCAACCTGACGTTGTTTAGATTTTTTGGCGGTTCTTTTTGGTGTTTTCGTTTATGTTTTTTTCGGTCCGGTCAACCGAACCACGATTAACCATGTACTTACCATCGGCACCGCTCAAAAAGCATAAAGCTGGTTGTCACATCGATGTGCAACATCAAGAATTTTCATCCCTGTTGACCAGATCGAAAACCCTGGGATGGCATTGCTTCCATCAAAAAGAACACACCACTACCTTGTGTTTTGAAAGGAGTACAAACACCAGCCAGAGGATGCATTCAAAGCAGCGGCGCTTGGATTTGATGGTACCATCGTGTCCAACCACAGTGGAAGACAGCTGGACTTCTCCAAGCCATCGGTCAAAAGAACCTTGACGGCATTAAGTCTTCGTGGAAGCAAGAGCATACGAGCCTCGAGGTCCGAAGTGGAGGCGATATCACCAAAACACTGGCTCTGGGTGCTGAGTCTGTGGGTCTTGGAAGATCTTTCCAACTTTCACTCCAAGCGTATGACAGTTAAGGTGTGCAGAGAGTATTGGATATCCTCAAGTGGGAGATGGAATGTTCACTGAGACTTCTTAGTGTCGATTCTATCTCAAACCTGGTTAGCAAGATTCCGGAAATCTCAGAACTGAGACGAAAAGGAAGTTAAGCTTTAAAAGACTGCATTACAAAAATGAATATTTGCAATAGACTTGGCTGGGTCGACTATTAAGGTGACAGCTTTTGTGTCAAACGGGCAACGTAACTGTCGTGAGAAAGAGCCGGAAAAGGATTGATAAAACTGTTCCAAAAGGCAATGGGATACGGAGAAAGCCCAACTGCATATTTACTTATCACCAACTAAACGGTTTCAAGGTCAAACTGAAGGGCCGCATTGAACATTCTAGTGGTTAAGCAGTCATGATCATTTGAGTAGGATGTATTGAAGTAAAATCTAGGAAATTCCAAGAAGTTATAGAATCAGAAACTGTTAGGGCGAAGATCATTGTGGTCAATGTTTAGTAGCTGCATCAGCGTAATTGCCTGCACCTTAATGTCCATTGTAGCGACCTGCTGCACTGTTGAGAAGCGCAATTGGTCCAGCCTTGGGAATGCGCCCTGAATTGTCAGATTGATGATATCTGGTCATTCGATCGGAAAACGGGTGTGGCCTCAAAGCTCTCGAACCGGGTGCGGGAGACACCAAGTGTTATCAAAATGGTGTGGAATGAGTGTTGAATATCTTCAGGTGGGATATGGAAAATGCCCATCGAGGCTCTTTGGAATCGAATCTGTCCAAGAGTTGGATAAGAAAGCAGTCTTCAATCATAGGGCGCTTGATGATACTCTGCTGCAGCAGATGGCGGGCTTTCTGAAGCTCTTTTCTTAATCTTTCGCCAAAACTTGACACAACTTGAGCTGGATTTTCTCAACATCGTCATTCAGTTCAGACCTTGAGGCAGGTTCATTATGAGAGAAACGAGATCATCGGGCAGGCTCAATCCCTTCAATCTGTTCCGCACCATTGGAAATTCATTCATTTCGGTGATATGACAGTGCTGTGGCTGGCTTGTTCATTAACATCACTCTCCTGTATGTGGATACGTACATTTTGAGAGGGCCATTCTGGGCATCCTAATAGTTGTTTAGCCAAATACCGAACAGCTTTCCCAATCACGATCCAAGTATCAATTTAATTTGTAAGAAGACAAACCTGATAGAAAAGGCCGAAACGGGACCATCTCGACAATGGATCTAGTTATTGACTGCTGGCTTTGGGTCTTGGACTGGGGTCAGATCACTGCGAAGAGTCACAGCAATTGAGTATGAAGGACCAGAGATTGGATATTTAGTGACAGCTTGTGAGTTTCCAGCTCAAGCAAAACGGTTACGGCTCATTTAGGCGTTGTTTTGCGTTGTCTTCTGGTTGGAGCTGTTTGTTGGCAAAACAGCGATTTCTCAAATTTCAAGAAAAAAGCGAAAACGAGAAAAAAAATTCGCAAAAATCAAATCGAAGGAAGACATAACAAAGACAATAAATTCGATCAATGAGCAAGTTCAAGAGCGAGAGACCATTGTGAAATGAGAGACACATTGTCATTGATTCAGAATATCATGATCTGAAAAAAACCTGAAAATCACGGGTGATTTAAGAGAGATCTCGTTTTACCTCCAGTCATCACCCAGAACATTGCCAACAAGAGAAGCCATAACAGCAGTCAGAAGGCAGTAGAGAAAGATCAATCATTTTACGGCATTCTTTGGATATCGCTTGATTCCTAGAATTGCACAGACTGTGCTCTGGTTCCCTGAATGCAGAAATAGAAGTGGTTTAATGTCACTTGGCCCATCCACATATCCAAACACAGAAAGTGCAGAATTCCAAGCCATTGAGAGGGAGGGATGCGTGGAGTGCCTACTCCTCCCAAAGATACATCACAACAATTACACTCAGAGACGCAAGCGTGCTTCAGGTGTCTGGTTGATCTGTAAGAACCACTTTTACTGGCGAATTTCAACTTTTCCCAAAATCACACAGATTAGACTTCATCTCAACAAACGTTGCTCAAGATCAGCTTAAAGAAGGAGGACGTGATACGCAGGACATCATATAGTCAAATCATAGCTGATGCATAGCAGCAAGATCCTGGGGATGATGGAATCGGGCTAGGTGATAGACACCTTTGAGAACCTTACTGAGTGAGAAGAATATGCCATACGCGACGATATGTGGTTCCAGTACGTGCCATTCGATCGATATGGGTGGCCATTACACAGTATGATTGATAATATTGCTACTCAGAAGGGCTGTGGTTGTTATCTTTTTTTACTTGTTGAGGTCAGTTCTTGTCGATGAATGATGGGTGGAGTAGAGCTTTAAAGGAGAGCTTAAAGAAAGGGTGTAATATAGCAAGATTCAAGCTTTAGAGACATTCCGTTCAATACCAGACACTCTGCAGTACTATAGCTAAACTTTAACAAGAACTATTTGTTTTCACAAGTCTCAATACAGATAGTTGTTAGTAGTGGATGCGATCACAACTCAGTTGAAGGATTCTCAGTAATGCACACCTCTTAAACAATACACCAGTCGACCAAACCTCACATCCTACTCAGAAATCTTGGTAAAGTTTTCGCAAGAGGATCTTAGAATTTTTGCGCATTCTCCTTGAGCAAAAGTGGAATCTTTGAGAACTTTTGTCCAGGCGGAAGCTAGACGGAAGCTAGTGGGAGAATCCAAATATTTTAGACGGACTACGAGATACTC
>JAJMKO010000006.1:196046-208852 GCA_030569275.1 [Candida] sanyiensis | reverse complement strand
CCCCTCCCCGCACAGATGTTTCCTTCCTTGTTCGCCGAAAGGACCACTGCTGAGCATAATGACTCAGAGGGCGATGACAGATTCCTGCAAAACTCACAACTTCATTAATCAGAACAGCTAGCTTTTCTGATCGGGCAAGATTCCAATCCCCCGATCGCTGGTCTTCCGCCGAAATTACACGGCTGTTCAAATCAGGAAAGGTTATGATCCTTGCTGAAACAGAGCTGGTTTTTTTTTTTTTTTTTTTTTTTTTTTTTTTTTTTTTTTTTTTGTTTACCTTTGACTTGATTTTTTGACAATGGCTAAGAAACTATCAGAGGGACGCAAGGCTGGAAGTGGAAGAAAGCCAGGCAAGGCCAAGACTCTGGCAGAAGGAAGAAAAGTGGGCTCTGGAAGAAAGAAAGGGACTATCAGCAAGACGTTGGCTGAAGGAAGAAAAGTTGGTTCGGGAAGAAAGAGAAAGCTCAAAGAGGATGAGTCTTCTGATGAGCAAGAAACTGGCAACCCTCTTTCCCAAGCCATTCAAGCCTCTATGGCATATGACAAATCTGAGGATGCTATGGCAAGACTTCCCAAACAGGTGTCCGATCTGGGAGCAGAGCCCAGATCGCAACACGATCACCTTTCCCACTCACAGCAGGCTAACCTGAGATCACTGTCATCCGTTTTCAGCCCAAGCAATAGTCAATCACAAAACCAGGACTACGAATCCCTGCTGCAATACGGCTCACTGATGCAACCTGTCCAGCAACACCAGGCCCAGCAACCGAGCTCTGGTCAAAACAACGGTGGGAAGGCCACGTCTCCCAGTGCCCAACAGAAGACCTTCCCGGGACTCGAGCAATACGCCATCAGCAACAGCCACGGAGTGAGAGAACTGCATCAACATCTCCAAAGACAGAAGGAGAAAGAACTGGCTGACAAGCAGATTGAACTGGAACAGAAGAAAATGAGAATACAGCAAGAGGAGATGCAATTGCAACAGGAACAACATCAATTACAACAGTACAATCAACAGTCGTTTGATGCACCTGCCGCTAGCAGGTCCGATTCTTTCCAATTCAATGCGCAAAAGCAGTATTCTCCAGCAAGCACACCCTCTCACGGTTTCTAGAGGCCCGTTTCTAATGTCATTTCCCGCTCTTCTTATATTGATTACACCATTGCTGTAGCACCAATATTGAATCTATGACGACGAACGTCTATATTGTACTGCTCATCTAAACACGACAGTTGGAGATCTCCACAACCATAATATCAGCGGCTCCCAGACTCTTCAACCTGTCCAAGATGTCACCTTTAGAGGCTCTCTCAATCATAGAAGAAACAGAAACCCAGCCATCGTCATCAATTGGAGAAACTGTTGGTGCTCTTCTACCTGGAGTGACTGCCAGCAGGTCATTGAGGCTATCTCTTGGGGCGTTGTAGGTACAAAGAACAAACTTTTGCGCAGCCAAGACACCCTCGATTCTGTTTTTGATCTTCTCAAGCAACTGTGGGTCAGACGTTGGGTGGGTTGATTGAATCAAGTAGGCAGAGGTGGTCAGCACAGTGTCAATGTCGATAAGACCGGCAGCACGCATGGTCTCACCGCTCTCCACCAGATCAACAATGGCATCAGCGACACCCAGAGCACAGGAAGCCTCAACGGAACCACCAACGTATTTGATCTTGGTCTTTAGTGGCTCGCCTGGAGCAACACCTTCAAGGTTCTCGAAGTATCTTCTGGTTAAAGTGGTGAAAGAACTCACAACGTTCTTGCCAATCAATTGTTTTGGGTCCTTGACGCCGCCGTTCTTTGGAACCTGTACTTGCAGCTTGCACTTGCCAAACTTCAAGTCGAGGGCCAACTCAACATCGACTTCAGACTCCTGAACTTGGTCAACACCGGTAATACCTAGGTCACATCTACCTTCACCAACAAAAGTTGGGATATCAGCGGCTGGCAGGAAGATCAGGGCAAGCGGAAGGTTTGTCGATAGCGCAATATCCAATCTGTTAGAGCGGTGGAATTCAACATCAGAGCCTTTCAAGAGTTGGATAGCCTTATCATAAAGTCTGCCCTCTGATTAAGAGTTTGTTAGTATGTGATCGTTGAATTCGTCTTCACGTGGGTATGTGATACACCGGGTCCTCAGATGGCCGATTTCTATGAAACCGTTGCGAAAAGTCACGTACTCTTTGGGACAGCAAACAAAAGTCTGTCAGTTAGGTGGTTAACGAGATCCATGTTGTGTTATCTCCGTGGCTTGGGTATGATGCGCTATCGATAAGGGCCATTGAGTCATTCAAGTTGAAAAATCGATCGGAAAAAAAAGGGCGATGGGCGATGGCGATTGCCGAGATCCGGTCAATCATGTGACGCTTCGACCCAGCCAAGTCGGAGCTGGAAATTGGTAGGGGCACAGCCTTGCGCCATTCGATTTTGAATTTGGGTGTCGTTTTCGATCAACTTAAAGCCCCCCTCCCCCCTTTTCCATACTCCCGTGACGATCCTTTGTTTGCATAGAGCACTTGTATTAACTCTTTTGAACCATCAATCAACGCATCGCTAGACATCACACTATCAACATGCTCAAATCACAGCTTCGCCTTCCCTCTGCACTACGCGTTAGCTCCCGATACCCCGGAAAGGTTCTTATCTTGAGGAGCCTTAGACACCACTCAACAACAACAAATTTAGAAGGTGTTGCTGAACAAACTACGGAGAGCAGTGAGCAACAGACCGATCAGAACCAGACTGAGTCTGTTGCCCCTGAGCCCACAAACTTGCAAGATGATAAATCCCTCAAAAGCCGGATTAGTTTAAAGACATCTGATTTCCCTGACGTGATCAGAGGGACCAACAACAACAGCAACATCAGCAGCAGCGCCAGCACCACCACGAAAAGACATTTCAAGTATATGGATCTGCCATCTGTGGCATCCACGCAATACCTCGATCTTAGCAAGCTGAAGGACGATATCATGCTCAGGGGGTTCAGACCTTTGCTATGTCCGATTCAAAGACCAACTGTGAGAAGAAGCAGAAAACCAACCATCCCTCTCTCTTGGAACACATCTGCCTGCAGATTGGAGATCTTTGACGATTTTAGCAAAGTTCCCCAATTTGTGGCGGACAAGCTCACGCCATTTAACAAGCCACCTGCCCCGGGAAGCGAAATCAGACTGGGTAACAAAAGCCGAAAGGAGATGAAGCAGCAGGAGAGTATGACCAAAGAGGTGTTGGATTTCATAAACTTCTTCAAGAAGTGAGCTGAAGACGTGGGTCCGGTACTCGCAGCTATCGTCCTTTGCATCAATATGTCGTTCGCATTTTCTTTTTGACCTCTGGAGTCAGTCATTCGCGCTTACTGTTACGTTTTATGAATTATTCACATTGTTAAGTTTTATGGAAATTATCACCACAAGGCACATACGTTGTCATTATTGTTTTTATTTTGTTGCTCAAACATGCTTTTAATACTACATCCACAATACTTATTCAGAATTCCCATTGTTGTACCATTGCCTTCAATTAATATAACTCCTCAGGACGGAGAAGATGCCTTACAAGCTCATAGTCCATACCACTCGTGAACATCCTCTCCCAAAAGTCACCCAGCTGCTTTCTTCTCTCAAGATTTCAGTGAGTACCTGCGAGTATAATATCTTATGAGCCCATTATAGCCCTTTCTATCTCCATTCTTTAGCAAGTTGGAAATGTCAATGTTCAGAGGCGAGTTTGGTTCAGGATCTTGCAGTAATACAAGCACAGCGACAAGGGTGCTCAATAGAGTCCACGCGGGGGTCCATTGGTTCTGGAGAATGTCAAGACAGATCTCTCCCGTCTGGAAATTGACATTAGGATGACAGATCTTGTTCTTGAATGTGATCAGAGGTGGTGATAGCGGGTAGTTCTGCGGCACTTTGATAGAGAGTTCCCATTGCCCTGTCTCAAATGGTGACCCAGTTGGTCCTCGTAGTTTCGCTTCCCAGTGGAAAAGATCGTCTTGTGGTTCCAGAGAAATGATATCAGAGTATTCTTCTGATACCCCCAACTGCTTCTTGACAGCGCCTAGCTCCTTCATCAGTCTTTTGGAGGCCATAATGTGAGATGGGCACTTGGGTCTTTCGGTTGTTTTGATTGTTATTGTTATTGTTTTCTTTATCACGACCCGCGGTTTGTTTTTGGCCGGGTTGGGGAAATCGCGAGGCCCGAAGCCCTCGGTAAAAGGTAGATATTCAATACCGAGGGTATCGTTCAATCCCCAAAAAAACAACCTCATGTTTGCCACCAAAGACGAAGGTTGTAGAGCAAGCTGTCTTCAAAACTCACCATGTCCAAGTTCGCTGAAGTCATCTCCAAGATTGCCATTCCAGCCGGTATTGCCATCAGTGCTGCCCAATACTCCATGTATGACGTCAAAGGTGGTACCAGAGCCGTTATCTTTGATAGAATCCAAGGTGTCCAGCAGACCGTTGTTGGCGAAGGCACTCACTTCCTGATCCCATGGTTGCAGAAGGCAATTGTGTTCGATGTCAGAACCAGACCAAGAAACATTACATCCAACACCGGTACCAAGGATTTGCAGATGGTTAGTCTGACTCTGAGGGTGTTGCATAGACCAGATGTCCAAAAATTGTCCAACATTTACCAGAACCTAGGTCCAGACTACGACGAGAGAGTGTTGCCATCTATTGGTAACGAAGTCTTGAAGTCCATTGTTGCTCAATTCGACGCCGCTGAGCTGATTACCCAAAGAGAGGTTGTCAGTGCCAGAATCAGAAGTGAGTTGAGCGAGAGAGCCAGAGAGTTCAACATCAAGCTGGAGGATGTCTCCATCACTCACTTGACGTTTGGTAAGGAGTTCACTAAGGCTGTTGAGCAGAAGCAGATTGCTCAACAAGACGCGGAGAGAGCGAGATTCGTTGTCGAAAAGGCTGAGCAGGAGAGACAAGCCAGTGTTATCAGGGCTGAGGGTGAAGCCGAGGCGGCCGATTACATCTCCAAGGCATTGGCCAAGGCTGGTGATGGTTTGCTGTTGATTAGAAGAATCGAGGCTTCCAAGGAGATTGCTGAGACTTTGGCTTCCTCCAACAATGTTACCTACCTACCAAGTAACGGCTCCGGTTCTGAGTCTAGTGGCTCTCCAAACAGCTTGCTGCTAAACCTTGGTCGCTAGATCATGCAACTTATGATACACATGTATATAGCCTTCTAATTTATTGCCCCCCTCCACTTAGATTAGGTAGAAGGTGTCCCTCCCTGAGAGTCGAGTAGGGCTCAATCTTCCACTTTACGCACTCTGCGCTATGAAAACCGGTGTCATCTGCTAGCTTATATCACACTTCAGATCCTATTGCCCCAGGCCTCCAGGCTCTAAAATCCGTCTCTCGCACGACCGCACGAGATCTCAAGTTGGGTACGTGTCTGGATTTAACTCCCGATTGGGGAATTGGGGCATCCGGCCGCATCCATTTTGGGATTAAGGCCGCGCTTCTGGCGAATTTCATCTGAACGCCACTGATTTCGTCTTTACATGCAGTGTGATGCGGTTTTTTGCTCTACAATTTACACAGGGTACAGGAGTAAGCGCAAAGGGGTACGCTTTTCTGAAACTCCCATCAGAGTATCTTTGTAAATTCATCATACCCAGTCTACCGATATGATAAAATTCAGGTGGTGCTCAAACACCGTGTTAGCAATCTCAGAACGAGCCGTTGGTTAACGAATCAATGCCATGCAAGTTTAGCTGTCATTTTGGAGAAAGCCACAGGTCAAATGCGGGAAGGAGCCTCCGCTGACTCAAGGACCGCGGCCCGCCTTTTTTTCCTCTTTAGAAAATTGTGCGTTGAGTGTGATAAGGACGCCGTCCTCCCTTCCCAATTTGGTGCCACAGTTGGCAACATCAGCATTGATTCTCGGGCGGCGGGCCACAATTTTGATGCTTAGTGTTCAAATATGGCAACATGGAGGGTGTGCATCCGAGAGACTGCTTCCGCCCATTACTAATTAATTAAGCACCGTATAAAGAGTGTGACTTGTGCCGTTTGAGCCAGGAAGTGATATTCGCTTGCAGACCTACTGTCAATGTCTGCAGCAAGAAACTCTTCAAGGACATCGTCGCCCGCTCCGGCCATTACGCTGCCTCACAGTAAGAAGGCAAAGAAGAGAGTGGTTAAACATTCCAGGAAGTTTGTAAGAACTCAGACTGGTTGTCTTCAGTGCAGACAAAAGAAGAAGAGGTGTGATGGACTGAGACCAACATGTGTCAGTTGTTCAAAGAGAGGTCTCACATGTGAGTTCCCTGCCAACATTAGATTCTTCCACTTCACCAGTGCCAGGGACAACTTCGTTACTGAGATGATAGCACCCACACAACAGCACCAGCATCGTTCATCTCTCGCGAAGAAGGAGCTGAAGCAGGTAACATTAGATGTACCAGACTTCAAGCAGATGGAGATTGATGAAACAAACGAGGCCACCCCCAATGCGATCCATCGAAGTCAAAAGATGATCAAGAAGGAATTTTCTCAGAGCACCCAGGAATCTAAGACCCCTGAAGAGAAGGCAGAGTTTCTTACATCAAGGTCATCATCAATGAGCTCTTCCGTGCCGTCTTTGGTATCAGACCACTCTGATTGTGAGTTGGACGCAACCCCACAAAGTGCTTTTAGCTTACGTGATCTGAAGGCTTTTGAGAGCGGCGAACGTCCCGTCAGAGAGTCGTCGGAGGACGCATTGTATTTGGCCAATGATGGCAAGTCCATCCACAATATCCTCAACAGTATCACAATTGACTTGATCAAACAAAGCATCAACAACCTCAAGTACATCAACCTCGACTCAAAGCTGAAGCCAACTCCTTTCCAAACTTCAGCTACTGTTGGTTTGAATGACTCGGAAATCGCAAGGGTATTACAGCAGAGCCTACAGTTTGACGCCCCCAGTTTGACTGAGAACCATTTTGGCGTAAGCTTTCATCCAGAGGACTTCCTCATTTTAGAAGGACTATAGCGGGTCTATAGGACATTATATTTCGAAAAAATAGACGACTTTCATGACCTTTTGAAATTGTAGCGATAATGTTGAGACTTGTTTCCTAGAGGACGTTATTGAAGCCGAGAAACTCAAACCTCACAAACCAAAAAGCAAAAAAATAAATCTTCCCCGCCAGGACTCGAACCTGGAATCTTCTGGTTTCAGAAGTAACTACTGATAATTCGTAGCCAGACGCCGTGACCATTGGGCCACGAGGAACAGATCTTGAACAAAACTGTCGACCGAAACTAGAAATGTTGAAAGTGGAGCAAACCTTAAACTCAGGGTAATGGGATTAACTACTGCCCCTTTCCATTTTGGGTTCCCCGCTATCTTCCCCTCTTTTTTTGCACGCCAAAAGCGGGAAGCATAGCCCAAAAATCAACAAATCGTTTAAAATAGCACGCGTTTTGTGTTAAACGATGCCTTCTCAGATGGGGTATGCGGATCTATTATAAAGCGACCAATATTTCCCTATCTCAACTCAGATAACTTCAGATTCCGATACACATCAATACTCAGGTGATAGTAATCTGAGATTCTAGAACCACCAAAGTTGCTCCTACAGGCACACCTTCCCATTCCCTTATTAAAAGCCTCGATTTGACATAATTTTTTTGTTGGAATACATCACGTCATCGTATATCAACCAAGCAACCACAAAGACGTTTACAAACCACAAAGACGTTTACAAACCACAGTACACAAAAAAAATGGCTCTACACAGAAACGAACACTTCTTGTTTGACTTCAATGACTACATAAACACTCCATTCCAGTCGTCTTCCCGGTCGCAACTGAGTGCCATCAACCTGGTGGACCATATCAAGACATCTGCTTTGAACTTGGCAAATACAGTTCAGTCAACCACCACCAGTGCTGCTGAAGTGGGTTTGAAGAAGTGTGATTACTCACGCCACGAAGCCCTGTCTGACGTTTCACCCAAGAGAAAGGATCAGTCTTGGCTATTGCTTTGCATCAACGGCGCCTGAGCCATAGCAACGCGCTATTCCTCCTGTTGGAGTTTTGTGATGTTTTCCCTTGAGAAGATGACGATTGAAGACAGTAACCCAACTGTTAAACAGGTTGATAGGTTCCAATGCAGAGTGGGCCCCACTTTGCGCAGCCTCATTTGCTGGGTTTCCTTTTTGCTCTTGTGCATCTTCATTGATTTGGCTCTAGGTGAGAGCTTGGCTGCCCCTTGTTCTATGTTGCTTTCCACTTTTTTGTACTGTGTGGGTGAGAACTTGGGAGTTTCATTGGTTGTCTATGCTTTGATTGTTTCCATCAATGGTCTATTGATGTCAAGTGTTGGTTTGGTGAGTGGTTACCACTCGATTCGTGCTCTTGACCAGACAAGGTGTTGCCAATCGACATTTGTTGAGGAGTACTTGACGAAGCTATGCATCTCAAGAGAAATGTTTAATCTTTGCGTTATGATTTTGGCAGCGGTGTTGCAGTGTCTATCTATCGCACTCAAGGTTACTTTTTGAAATGAGAAGAATTCAGGTTGTCATAAGTTCAGCGAGGCAGTTTAATGGTTGATGTGTGTTTATGGGTGTTGCTCGTTGGTCGTATCTGAACGGAACAGTGATTAGAATATAGAATATTGAAGGCCTGTTTTCCTGATTGACGCGTAGTTGCTCGGTCCTATGATAAGAGCTGGCTGTCTAAATCTAGGTGCGCTTTTTTTCTTTTTTTTGCGTGATATCGGCTTTTCTTCCTAATCGGGTGTTGGGCTGAAGGGTGACAGTTTCTTGGGGGTAGATTAGTAAACTGTTTAGGCCGTTTGGCCGCCACCACAAACCAAACGCCGTGCATTGCAGCGTGGAGTATTTAAAAAGCCAATCAGTTGGCCTGTTTACCATTTCACACACACATTGATTACCAACAACCTTCAAATGGCCGCTGATTTCGAGCAAAAGTACAAGCACTTGCTGTCCAAAAGGTCCAGGGACAGGGAAGTTGACTCCTTCTATTCCTTTGACGTGCCCTCCGACATTGTGAGACACCCAAACCCGATCCAACTCGCCGGTGGCACTCCCAATGAGGGCTTCTTCCCAGTCGAGTCGATCCATTTGAACTTGATCAGCGAGCCGTTCCAGCACTTGTCGTACCGAAAGAAGACGGCAAGCCTGAACAAGTTTGACGTCAACACGGAAGAGCAGGTGCACCAGATCAACGCTGATGGCCACGCGCAACACACTTACCGCTACGCCTCGCAGCCAGGCGAGATCTCGATTGCCCGGGGATTTCAATACGGTGAGACTGATGGGTTCCCGCAGGTGAAGCAGTTTGTCCGTGAGCTCGTTCGCAAGACGCAGAAGCCGGCGTATGAAGACTGGGACGTCATTACGACCAATGGATCGGGAGACTCCTTGCACAAGGTTGCCGACTTGCTGGTTGAGGACGGTGGCACGATCCTTGTTGAGGAGTTCACCTTCACCCCGTTCAACTCAACGGTGCAGAATTACAACGGCACTGCTGTCCCGGTCAAGCTCAACATTCGAAAAGAGGATGGCGAAACAGGCGTCGATGTCAAGTATTTGGACGATTTGCTGACCAATTGGGAATCCAACGAAAAGTATGGCCATTTGCCCAGACCAAAAGCGCTGTATACTATCCCCACTGGTCAAAACCCAACTGGTTTGTCCCAGTCCCTTGAGACGAGAAAGAAGATCTATGCACTGGCGGAAAAGCACGACTTCATCATTGTCGAGGATGACCCTTACGGTTACATTGTGTTGCCAGAGTATGGCACTGAGTCGCCATACGAACGCGAGGACTTCACCGTGGAGCAATTCCTCGCGACGTTGAAGCCTAGCTACTTGACCATCGACACCTCCGGTCGGGTGTTGAGACTAGAGACTTTCTCCAAGCTGTTTGCCCCTGGTTTGAGGTTGGGATTCATTGTCGGTAACAAGTACCTCATTGGCAGAATCTTGCTCCATGCCCACGTCTCGACCAGATCGCCATCCGGTGTCTCGCAATTGATTTTCAACAACATTGTGGCCAATTGGGGTGGTGTCGATGGCTGGTTGCGATGGGGCTTGAAGATTGCAAAGCACTATACGAGAAGACGTGATTTGCTGTTGAAGGCCCTTTATGGCACGCCTTCGTACAAGAAAGGTCAATTCTCGGTCATTGAGCCAGACGCAGGAATGTTTGTCATCATCTACGTCAACCTGGACAAGAGGTTCCCTGATCCAAAGGACTGGGAGAAGATCCTTATCCAATTGCGTCTCAAGTCCATTACCAATGGTGTCGAGATTGTCTTTGGCAATAGAATGGCGACCGATTTGAACTTTGAGCACTCTACTCCAAAGTCCAACTTTATCAGACTGACCATTGCCGCAGCAGCCAATGACGAGCAACTGACTGAAGGTGGTGAGAGATTGGGCACCACGATTGAGCAGTTCTTTGAAGAGTTGGATGCTGGTAAGTACGACTCTTTGGTCGCGAATGCCTGAGCTTAGTATCTGGATACACTCAACAGTTGAAGTGCTGTAGACCCGCTTTTTTCTAGATTGGCCTCTAGGCCAGAACTACAAATAACCCATTTTGTTTTCATCGCGTCATTAGTATAAAGTTGAAGCACTTTCAAGATGTCGCACTCCTATATCTAGCGTTTGTCGGTATTTCCCAGCAAACCGGAGACTGTGCTTGGTGGGGGTCTTTGCTTGTTATTAGCGATGCCGGAAGCCGTGCTTTCCTTCTGTATGGACAGAGCCGGTTCCAAAGGATCAATATTCTCGTCAACAAGGGCAGAAGATGCTGCGATGGTTCTGTGGCTTGTGTTGAAAGGGGTGTCAACAAGATGCAGGTTTGGATTGAAGTTCATCTCATCGGGATTGGAGCCTTTGAAGAAACAATACGAGTCAATGAGATCCTGGTATGACTTTGAGTTCATCGATGGACGCGCAGGTTCCGTTCCTTTTGCTGCTGCAACGCCGTTCGATTTGGTGTTATTGGTGGTGGTGGGTGCCATCATCGGCTTGTTACCAAACACCAAGGGCTGGGTGGTATCACTGGTGTAGTTGAACAATGGGATGCTGCGGTCATTGGAATCGTCAAAGATGGTGAGCTTGTTAACGCCATCAGTGAACTTGTTGAATTGGTCCTGCTGGGTTCTTGTCTGCTTGAAGTCGGTAAAAGTGTTGAGATCCTTGAGGATAGGGCCGAGGGAAATCTCCTCCTCGACAGGATTCTTCTCCTTGTAATAACTGTCAAACTTGAGAACCTTGGGCGTGTCTGGCGAGTCAATGCTGGCAACGAAGTGCCTGCTGTTGGAGGGCGCAAATGGGGGCGAAGGATCGACGAAATCGTACTCGTGGTGCTTCTTGAAAGAAAAGTAATCCGAATCGGCCGGTGGCACCGCCGCCACAGACGCATGGGCCTGTGCACGTGCCTGTGACTTGGGTGGCACAGTGTCTCTATACTCGTCAATGTCGTTCAGCGAGAACTTGTCCCTGCGCAGGATCGGAGTGTGCGTGATGAGCAACTCGTAATTCTTGAAGTTGTTGTTGTCCCAAATCTCGACACCGTCGTAACGGTAACGGATGCAGAATTTGAGGTGGATGCGGGTGGATGCGTTCGGTTTGGCATTGGTGACCAGGAACTTGAAGTTCTTGAGGTCGAGTTGGAACTTGAAACGGTCATAACCATTTCTCTTGAGGATCCGTGGGACCGTCTTGACGTCCGTCTCAAAAGCACATGCAATCTCAATCACCGTCTTCCAATTGTCAAAAGTGTAACGCAGATGCACATTCTTCGTGTAGCTGAGGTTCTTGACCGCAATGGCCCCACTGAGCGCGTCCTGCGTCTCGTTCAGCGATATCATCTCGAGGAAGATGCGCAACTTGGACGCAAACTTCTCATTGTACTTGATCTTGTCAAAGTTGAGAGCCTGCACTTCCCAGACGTCGCATTGTTCTTCCTCGGCTTCATCCTCGTCCTCGTCCTCCTCATCGTCATCGCTGTCATAACTGCGGTTGTGCTTGTTGAACTCAAACACGGCCCCTTGGCCCCAATCCTGGACGTTGACCTTGCGGCTACTCGCCGCTCTCAGAGTCGGTGAGTTCCGCGCCGACACGACACAGGGCTTCTCCCGCTCGTTGAAGTAGCGGACATCAACGTCGTGTCCGAAATGGACATTCTTGAAAGTGGGTGTCGTCGGCATCGACTTGCTGTTGGCGAGCTGGTTCAACTTGAGCGACGACTTGACCAGCTCGCCAGACTTCTTGCGCACGAGCTTGAGCTCCGACGCCAACGGCGACGCGACATCGGGCGCTGAAAGTTCGAGCACGGGGTCTGAGCTGCGTCGCTTCTTCCTCAGAAACGCCAATGAGAGCCCATTGCTGCCTGTGCCCGGCTTCTCAGGCGATAAGGGATCGCCCGAGGGACTAATGACCGAGGAAATGGACGACTTTCTCAACGTTGGCGACGCCCCTTCAGGCGATGGCTGCCCCGTATTATGGTGCGTTATTGTGAAGGGTTGCTGCTGCCTTGACTTCGACGCGGCGCCCGTGTCAGCCTCGCGACCATTGTGAGGGGACTCCAGACCAACGGCAGCGGGCACTGAAGCAGCGACGAAGACCATTTTGGCTGGCACTTAAGGAACCGTCCACTGACGGGGGGGATCTGAAGAATTGTTGATGGAAGTTTCGGGAGGTTAAATCTCGAGAAAAAGGTCTCAGGTTTGACAACTTTACCTTGCTCTTTTTTAGTGTCAAAAAAAAGGACAAGGCGCCAAAAAAAAAAAAAAAAAAAAAAAGAGTGGAAC